>PVJH01006957.1:0-96907 GCA_004026705.1 Nesogale talazaci
GCAAGATTTCCCTAGAGTCTCAGGTGAAAGCCATGCCCACACAGAGGCCTCATCGGCTACTCAATGGCTATCTCCAGATTAACAGGCCAGACTCCACCCCTACATTTCAATCATAAAATGAACATAAGCACATGACTGCCACAGCAAGCGTGATCTTCAGTGGCTTTCTCCCTGAAAAATATCCAAAGTGAAAGAGATGAAGTCTCGCCGTCTTTGCCTGTAAGTAGCATTCTGAGTGTACTTCTTCAGAAGAAAATTTGTTTTTTCTTTAGGCAGTTCATGGTGATTTTAATATTCTTTGCTGGCAGCAAAATTCAAAGAATTGGTTCTTCTTTGTTTTTCTGTAGTCAGTGACTAACTTTCACATAAATATGAGATGATTGAGAATATCATAGCTTGGGTCAGGAATACCTTGGTTCTCAAGGTCACACTCTTGCTTTCCAACACTTGAAAGGGGTTTAGTGCAACAGAATGCAAGGGATCACAGCATTGGGAAGGTTGAGATTTACTGAGCACAGTTCATTTCATCTCTTGACTACTGTGTCCATGGGCACCGATTGTAAAAAATGAAATCCTTGACAATTCCAATTTTTCTCTATTTATCATGATATTACCTCTTGGTCCAGTTATGAGGATCTTGGTTTCCTTTATGGTGAGATTTTATGCATACTGGAGGATGCAATCTTTGAACTTCATTGAGAAGTGCTTCAAGTCCTTTTGACCTGCAAGGTTGGTTGTGTTATCTACAGACCATGGTGTCAGTAATAAACCCCCTTCAATTCTGAGGCTATGGTTCTCTTCATAATACTCAGCTCCTCTGATTGTTTACTCCGAACACAGTTTGAATAACATAGTGAGAAGATATAACCCTGACACACATTTTTCTTAATGGTAAACCATGCAGTCTGCCCTTGCTTTGTTTGCACCACTGCCGCCTGACCCATGTACAAATTCAGCATGCACACAGTAAAGGCTTCTGGAATTCCCATTCTTTTCAAAGTCATTCAAAGTTATAATCTACATAGTCTAATGCCTTTACATAGTCAATAAGACACAAGTAACCATCTTTCTGGCTATCTGGTTTTAGCAAAGATCCACCTGGTACTAAGAATCATCTCCCTTGTTCTATACCCTGTTCTGAATCTGGCCTGCACCTCTGGCAAACTCCTTGTCAATGCACTGCTACAACCCTTGTTGGATGCCATCTAACAACATTTTACTTGCTTTTGATATTATTGATACTGTTCTATAATGTGTGTGTTGAGTTTATTTTAGGATGATCATCTTTTAAAATGTAGAAAGAAAATCTAAATTTATGAATGTTTAGCTAGAGTTCCTGGATAATATAAACAGATTATGTGCTCAGTGGATAATGGAAAGATTGACAGTTTGAGTTCACTCACAGATACTGTAGAAGAAAGACTTGGCAATCTAAAAATAAAGTCAATGAAACTCTACACTAGCACCTTGGATCACTGTGGGCCACAATGCACTTGACAGCAACTGGTAACCATTAGATAGATATCTTCAACTAATGGTTGAAGATAAGGAAATAGATTAAATCTCTTCCCTTCCCTCCCCCCCCCCCCGCCCCCAACACACACAGCAAATGGAGTAAAGTACAAAAAGTACCAAAAAATGCCTCCATTGTTTTCTTCTTTAACTTCCAAAAGTATCCCCTCCACTCTCGGTAGATATTGTTGAATGACAAGTGTAAAATCACTGCCTGTTTATTTGTTTGTTTGTTTCTTTGCCAACCTTTTGCCAAGGAGATTTTGAAGGAATTCATCACAACAATCTAGTGTGCTTTGTTGCAATCTTTAATGATACCTTAGGGAACTAATACCTTCTCAAAATCATGCTTGGTAAGGCATAACTGTTATCGAGAAAGTGTCTATGAAGAACTAACAAGGAACTTAAAGTTTTAAAACATTTCCCAACAGACTCACATACATACTCAGGGAAAAAAAGACATGCATAGTTTTCTCTACAGGCTTATAATTTACTATAATTAAACGTGCTGTATTACTACACCCTAAAAAACACTATGATTCTGATCACTATGCTGTAAGATGAAGTGTAATTTTAAACTCACAATCCTGATATAAATCTAATCTGTACTACTTTAGCCACCACCATACTCCATCCCCCTACTCCCTGCTAGTCATTTAAAAGTTTTTTACAAAGTAGCCCAAGGAATTCCTGTTCTAATACAGTTGCTAAATTATAATGGACATGTATTTTCAGTGAAAAAGGCTCAAGAGATTTTTTTTAAAGATCATACATTGAATATGTCTCAAGGGCATATTTTGATGATTATGAATTGAGAAGTGAGGTGAGACTTAATCTCATCCTATTCCTATTCCATAGAAGGTAATGCACTTCCAAATGAAACAAGAATCACAGGCATATTTAATCCAGATTTATATCACATAAGAGGTCATGGCTTGAAGCTCCATCTGAATTGAGGAAAACTCACACTTCACTTACTCACTACCATCAAGTCAGCGCTGATTCATCGTGACCCTCTCCGGCCAGCTCGAAGTGCCCTGTGTATTGCTCAGACTGTTATCGGGAATAGAAAGCCTCTCTTTCTCCCCCTGGCAGCAGTTAATGGGTTGGAGATGCTGACCTTAAGGATAGCGGCTCAGCTGGTAACCACTATGCCTCCAGAGCTCCTCCCATTCACCTAGGAGGCTCCAACACCAAGCTCAGGGCTGTTGAGTGCCTTCCTGACTCTGAGAGACGCTGGCACAAGGTAGACCTGCCCTGTGAGTTTCCTGCAGCTCTTCATGGGAGTAGAAAACCCCTATTTCTCCTGTGGGGCTGCTGGCAGTTTTGAAACTGCTGACTTTCTGGGTAGCAGCACAACACAGAATCACTCCATCACCATGGCACTTTATATAGGAGACCAATTTTGGTAAAAGTTCCGATGTTACATTGTCCTGATTAAAGTTCAAAAAGTAGATAATTCCACAGAACTTAAAACTGCATTAAAGAATCCCGTGGGTTTTATCTTTCTTGACAGCCGGGGACTCCTATATTGGTTGCAGCATGACACATTTCCGAAAATCACAGTAAATATGTGCATATTTTATTCACACACATTCTGACATGTTTGCACATTCACCTACTGTTTTCCATTTTCTTCATAACGTAAGGAAGCAACAGAATTTTTCTATGTGCATTTAACCTTGCCTTATATAGAGACATTTTTTTTATTAGCAGTTGCGAATTAGTCTGTTATCCTGTGCTAGTCACAATTACAAAGCACACAGGTCCAGTGAAAAGAAAGGTGTTTCCTTAGAGGCTGAAAAATAGTTACATAATCTTACATCAACTTGAGGATAGTAAAGGTGAAAGGGTGGAGTCTTGTTTGTCAATCAGGTCACAGCCTGACTGATCCCTCCTTGTGAGCTTTCTTATGAGGATTCTGGGAACTTCCTCTATCTCCCTGGAGGTGGGCAACACTCCTTCTCTGCTTCACCTTGCCGTTGAAAAACCACATGGAGCTAAGCTGACGGCAGTCAGTCTCCACTGTCCATAAGGAGATCCATAAGACTGTCCACCCATCGGCCTGTATTGGAATCATTGCATATTCTGCATGAGTCTGAAGAGGAATTAATGGACTAGTAATGGACAAATGAGCTAATATTAGACTTATGTTCTTGATCTGGACTGGGCTTGCATGTTTTTTCACTATACAATTGCTCTTCCATATAAAGCTATTTCCTATCTATATATGAATGTCCCTGGGTTTGTTTCTCCAGTCAACCCAGTCTAATCCATTATGGCACTAAAGTGGGATACTAGAGAAACAAAGCATGAAGATGAAGAGTGAGAGTGTATGTTTATGTGACCTCTGCCTTTGGGGAGTTTTTCTTTGACTAGCTGGAAGTTGGATACTTTTACTTGATTATTTTCTGGAAAGGACATGGGAAGTGAAAGTTTTGATTCATAGAAATTGTCTTTGGTCAATCCTGTCTGAAACGGCAAAAATGAATGTGATAAATGTAAATTTGTAGCTTAGGGAACAAAAATCACCCCCTGAACTTCTCCTCTGAGACCATGCTGCTTAGTTAAAATGGCTGGCAGAAGGACAAAATGGATGAAAAAGACCCACCTCTGGTTTGATGTGGTCAGAGGCCTTACGGCTATACTGCATATGAATAGTTTAAATAAGAAAGTTTTGTTTGGAAAAATACAGAAGGTGTTTTAAGAAGGTGCTTAGGGTCTGACTATACTGTTTCTATTGATTTCTTCTGCTTATTGTTGTTTACCTTATACTTTATGACTTTACAAAATAGCATACACACATATTTAACAATAATAATATCTGTTGGCTTTTATGTTTATGGTGAGTCAGTCAATAAGTTTTTAAAAATAAAATTCTTACCACCTAAGAAAACATGAATTTATAATGTGGTTGTGGCAGTTAATATCATCTACTGTCAACTTGAGGTAAGGGTGGAGTCTATCCTATCAACCAGGTCACAGCTTGATGACCTCATTTGGAGGTGGGACAGAGATAGATCGCTCACTGCTTTCTCTCATATCCTCGCTTCAGGGAAAACAAAGGAAAAACGTAAAAATAGTTGTGCCATATGCAGTTCATTCGATGCAGGAACTGGGACTGCTGTGTGCCCAAAGACAAGGCCATTAAGAAGTTTTTAATAAGAAGCATAATGGAGGCCTCCATCAGAGACATTTCTGAAATGAGTGTCTTCGACACGTATGTGCTTCCCAAGCTGAACTGTGTGAGCTATGCCATTCACAGTAAGGAGCTTAGGAACTGGTCACGTGAAGCCCGGAAGGACTGAACCCTCCCTACCTCGAGTCAGACCTGCGGGTGCTGCCCCACAACCTCCTCCAAAGCCTGTGTAAAGATTAGACCGAAGAAAAACAAACCTGAAAGGAAATAAAATGGAGATTGTTCTTTTAATAAATAAATAAACAGCTCACTGGAGGCCAGAAACAAGCTCTCTGCTTGACATTTCTGTTAACAAGTCACATAGAGCTACACTGACAGAACCAGAACCCTGAAGCTGAGCCAAAGAGAGATGCGCACCAGCGCTGAGATTCTTCCACTGCCACTGGAGCCACAAGGCACTCCACCCACCGGCCTGTGATTTTATTGCATTCGGAACTAATGCATGCTTTGCATGAGTCCAAAGAGGAATTTATAGACTAGTATCAGACATGTGGGCTGATATGGGACATATGGACTTGATCTAGACTGGGCTGGAATGTTTTCTTAATATGCAATTACTCTTTTATATAAATATTTTTTCTGGTACACAGATGAGTTTCCC
Source organism: Nesogale talazaci (assembly GCA_004026705.1). Lineage (NCBI taxonomy): Eukaryota > Metazoa > Chordata > Mammalia > Afrosoricida > Tenrecidae > Nesogale > Nesogale talazaci. Next base: position 5,313 of record PVJH01006957.1, read on the forward strand.
TCAATTTGTTTCTTGAGTCAACCCAGACTAACCTAGTGGTTTTCTAATTCCCATTAAAATTAGTGAAAATGTCCTCTAAAATTCCTTTAGAAGTGACAATTAAATTTTGTTTTTACTTAAGAAGCCTTATATTTAAACATTAATACTTTACCAATGCTTCTGAGGGTAAATGTCTTCAAGTATTAGCAATTATAAATTCTCTGTACATTTCACTCGATTATATTCTAAACTGCAATGGCATGAAAGCATAATGAAATGATTTCCTTCCCAATTTATCAGAAAATATCATATTTTGACAGGTGTAAAACTATAAGGTAACTCCTATCATGTGTGTTTTAGATGAAGATTAAATAGATAGCTAGATATTGGAACTTTAAGGAGATTATTTGATATTATAAAATGGAATTTAATACATATGATCATTATTTAATTTTGTTTCTTTCCAGTGGTTCTTCAGCAATGGAATGATAATTGTTGACTCATCGACTCAACAAATATTGATCGTATGTTGTATGCAACAATTTTACCTAGCGAGATATAATAGGAAGCAAAGAAGACAAAGCCAACACCTGCTAAAATAGAAAAAAATCTACAACTATATTCTTTTCAAGGTTATCTATATTTAATTATCCACACAGTTATATGCCTTTGCATGTAAATAAAACACATCTTTCTAGTATTCTCTCTTGAAGTCACCTATCAGCAATGACGTATCTTGTCCCAGGTCCTCTTCTGAATGTGTCCTTTCAATGTACTGCTACACCCTTTGTTATCTTCAGCAAAATTTTACATGCATGTGATATTGATGATATTGTTTTATAATCCAGACTTTTTTAGGCCACCTTTTTTCAGGATGTACAAACATGGACCTCTTTCTATTAATTGGTGAAGTATCTGTCATCAAAATGTCCCAGGATAAAGATGAGTGCTTCACCAGCTTGTTGAAGTATTATAAATGGTAGTTGTGGTAGCTATATAATCATTTATCAATCTGAAAGGAGTAAGAGTGAATGCGTGAGTCTAGTCAGTCAATCAGGTCATAGTCAGTGAGGTCTCTGTGGGCATGGTCTGCTCAGGCTTCCTGTATTCCTCCTTGGAGGCAGGAGACTCTCTCTGCTTACCCTCTAGGATGCATTGCAGCTGACAAGAAGCCACATGGAGACCCCTGCCAGTACAGAGATGCTTGCAATGCTACTGGATCCACAAAATTTCCCACCCACTGACCTGTGATCTTCCTGCATTCAATTTCATTGTACGTAGCTCATGGGTCTGAAGAGGACTTCATAGTTTAGTATCGGGCATATGGGCTAATATTAAATTTATGAACTTGATCTGGATTGGGTTGAGATGTTTTCTCAATAGTCCCCTGCTCTTCTAGATAAAGCGTTTTCTTATGCACATGAATCTTCCTAGATTTGTTTCTCTAGTCTACCCAGACTAACAAATAAGTCCATCAGTCCCTGGAGACTTGTTTTTGGCTGCTGCTTTCAGTGCAGCTTAAACGTTCCTGCAGTACCCCTGGTTCTTGATTTATGCCACCTCTTGAAATGGTTAGATGTCAACGATTTCTCTTCTGGACAGTCACTCTGTGTATTCTTTCCAACTTCTTTTTATGCTTCTCTAACTTTCAATATTTTGCCTATAGAATCTTTCAATATTTCAACTTGAGGCTTTCATTGTTTTTCCAATTTTCTCAGTGTAAGAAATGTTCTTCCCTTCAGAATTCTAACGCTGAATCTTTTCACATTTCATCATATTTTACTTTTTCTTCTCTAGCTGCCCCTTGATATTTATTGGTCAGTTGTCTGATGTCATCATTTCTTCCCTGTGCCTTACATACTCTAAATTAATTCCAGAGTCTCCGCTGATGTCCACTTTGAGCTTTTCTGTCCTGTCTTGTTAATGACCTTTTGCTTTCATCTTGCATATGTCCTTGATGCTTTTTCAAAGCTCTTCAGGTCTTCTGGCATTAGTATTCAATGATTCAAAATTGTTCTTGAGATGCAAGTGGAATAGGCACAAGGTCATTGATTCTCACGACCTTGTATTAATTTTTCTATAGCTTAAATCTGAATTTACATAGGAACAATTGATGGTTTGTTCCAAAATTAGTCACTGGCTTCATTTTAATGGTTGGCACTGAATTTTTCCATCTTCTGTTTCCATAGATGTTGTCAGTTTGAATTCTTTGTATTCCAATCTGAGAAGTCTATGTGCATAGTCACTTTTTGCGATGTTGAAAAGAAATTATGTTTGATGAAGTAATTTGTTTTGTAAAATTCTGTTGTGCTCTCTCTAGCATGATCTTTCTATCACAAGTCCATATTTTCCAACTACTGTTCCTTAACCTTTGTTTACAACTTGCATTCCAATCACCAATAATTATCAAGGCATCTTGATTCCATATTTAAACAACTCCTGACTGAAGATTTTGATAGAATTCTTTAATTTCTTCATCACTAGCTTTGGGGGTTGGTGCATAAATAGTGATTGTATTACTTAGATTTCCTTGAATGAGGATAGGTCTCATCCTATCATAGACAGCATTGTACTCCAAGATATCTCTTGAAATCTCCCTTTTGAATGTCACACCTTTCTTCAAGATTGCGTCTTCCCAGCATAGTAAATCATATATGACTTTCTGGTTCAGAGTGGCAATATCAGTCCATTCCAATTTCTTAATGCCTAGAATATTAATTTTATTTTAAAACTTCCATATTTCCTAGGTTCACACTTTATACATTCCAAGTTAAGATTATTAATTGATGTTTATGGTTGTTCCCATTTTGAGTTATGCCCCATCAGCAAATGAAGGCCTCCCATGCTTTACTCCCGTCCATGTCATTGTGACCTATTCTACTTGAAAAGGCAGCTATACTTCAGTTATATTTTGAATATCTTCTGAACTGGGGGGCTCGTATTCTGGCACTATTTCTGAGAAAATTCTGCTTCTTTTCATGAGGTTTTCAGTATTTGACAATGTTTTGACTGTGTCTATAAGACTTTCTAAGTCTAATTCCTCATAAGTGGGTCATCTAATTTGTTCTAAATAGTCTGTTCTTAGTCTGGAACTTCTGATGAAGCCTTTTCATTTTGGCTGACAATTCTGGCATTTGAAATACTGATGGCATAACTTCCAGCCTCACAGCAATAAGCACACCACCACAATACAAACAAACTGGCAGACAAGTGGTAGTCTTACTCAATACTTGTCTACATGAGCAGTTAACTGAACCTATGAGTGTGATGGCAAAGTTGGTCAAGATATCAGATGATGTCTATTTAACAGGAAAAAAATAGTGTCTGAGATCTTAAAAGTTTGTTGTAAAATGAGCAGCCATTTAAGTCAGGTGCCAACTATGTCTACACAAAACAAGCACACCAGTCTTTGGGACCCAGTTATTGTAAATAATAAAATCCAAGACAAGAGGAAAGAACTCTATTGCAGCTTAACATCTGAAAACTCAGCTTTCAGAAGACTATAAAAGCCCCCGATCCACTTATAGAATCACCACATAGATGTACCTTCTAGGAGTTCCCTGTAACCATTTACCAGAGATGTGACTGGCTTTGCTGTCAGAGAGAGCACACTGGAAAGTAGATTGGTGCAGATGTAGTTAGGTTAAACCATAAGACGTTAGCATTTGCTTTCCCTTTTGACCCATTTAAAATTTGTTCTAGTTTTTTATTATTTTCTGCTTTCTTTTCTATTGAGATTTTCCTCTATTTCTTTTCCTTATTGTTGGTGGTGGGAGAGAAGATTTTTGTTTCCCTTCATATGTAATACAAGAATGATAAATCTAAAGGAAGTACCTGGATTAAATTTGGGGGCGCTGTGACATGAGAGGCTGGGGGAATTGTGGAGCTAATAATAATAAGTACAAGATGAAGGAAGCATTCTAAAATTGATTGTCGTGATGATTGCACAACTCTTTAATGTGTTTAAGCCATTGACTTGTATGGTCAGTAAATTATATGTCAATAATACTTCTATATAAATTTAAGATAAAAGTTTCATGTTGAAATATGTATAACACAGCCCCAAAATATTTTTCCTGGATGTCTTGGATTTTAGGCCTGCTTCCAAGTTTATTTGGGGGTGCTTATTCAGAAAATTGCATTGAACATTTTCTTACATGTGGTATTCCACTATATTTTCAGCTATTAAGTTAAGAGTAAAGTAGCTTAGTAATTTATCCTCCGACTATTAAATAAGGGAAGAATCCTGATGCACAATTTACATAATAAGGCAAAAAGTTAATAATTACTTGAAAAAATTAGGGTTTAAGAGACTGCCAAAGGAAGCTGTATATCAACTCATGGTGGCTGTTTGGTTGTGCATTGAACTGCCAAACATAAAGACAGTGATTTGAATTCATCTGTCACTCTTTCTTTAAAAGATTTATGGGAAGTGACACTTTTTCTGTCCTGTAGGTTTACTGTGGGTTAGAATTGATTAGACGGCAGTGGGTTTTGCTTTATGGTATGGGAGGCTGTGTTATATTTACAGAAACCACAAGTTGGATACTGCAGAGCCAGAACATAGCTTGAGTGGAGTGGGAAATAAAAAAAAGAAAATTGCAAAACACATATATAGAAGGTGTCAGGGTAATTTAGAGTGTAAGATTTCATAGCAATTTTCATAAACATTTTGAAGATTTCAATTTTTCTTCTTCAAGTAATGCAGCAAACATTCCAAAAACATCAATAGATAATTCAAGTTAAATCTTTCAAAGGTGAAGTTGACTTCAAGCTTCTTTATAAGAAAAATTCTAACTTTTCTTTTAAGAATTTCTGTGTACCTATGAAGTTATGACATTTAATCATAAGAATGATGATTTTAATTTTGGTAGAGGAGTTTGAACTCTGACAGACACATCTTGCATTTCAGAGCATTTTAATCTCTATATTGTACCAAACTCACTATCAGACAGTCAATTATGACCAATAGCCACCCAATAGGAGATGCTGTGGGCTCCCGAGTCTGTAAATCTTGGTGGGAGGACAAAGACTTATCTTTCTCTTGCAGAGCAGCTGTTTGGCCCAAATAGCTGTCCTTCTGCTTAGGAATCAAATGCATAAGACACTACACTATCAGGGCTGCTTATTTATTTATTATACAATAACTTATTTCTGGCTCTCTTTTTCGATAGCAAATCGGAGCTGCCTGACATTCAGTTCCTAATAAAGGTGGTGTGATACTTGGAGAAATTTTTCAAGTCCACGTAATTTGCACTGTTCAAAAATAATTTTGGATCAAAGGGCACCATATGAAGCATAACTTGACCAAAAAATTTAGAACAACCCAAACGACTTTGAATAAAGCCAATGAACTTCCTCTATGTGAGGCTAGCCAACACTACATTAAAATATCCTGATTTTTTAATGGACAAGAAGCTTTGTTATATGTATTTATCATGTGTTCTGTATATCAAAGGTGAGAACTGATAAGGGGAAACTAGTACCATTTTTTAAATCAGCAGGTTAAATATACCCCAAAACAAATCTAACAACCGAGGCATCAAAATGTGGGCTCCTCAGTTAACAGAATTTCTTTGAGAGATTGAAAGTGAATGGACAAGCTTTCAGTAACCCACGTGAAAGAGGAAAAGAGCTAAAGTAGTGATTCTCAATCATAACCTATCCTCCACTGAAGCCAGCACGTGATCACTAGAGCGAAGAACAGAAATATCACTGAGGGCATTAGCCTTTCCAGTCAAATACAGTAACTATTGGCTTATATTATTCCAAACACATTCAATAAAATTCCCCTATATGGATTTAAAAGGTCAAAGGACACAATTCTTAGCACAGACATGACCATATCCCCGTCTCCCCACATCCAAAGCCCCAACAAGTTCTAGAAAATTCTCAAAAGAGTCCAAGAAAAGATGAACTAACTAGGTATGTCCAGCTGATCATACCTGGGAAAGAAGTAATTTTTCTTTCTTCCAGTTTACAAAAACTCTACAATTTGACAGGAGCTAAACTTATGGTTAGTAGCAAGGTTTTAAACAAGAAAAAATGTTTTTTATAGCTGTATAATTACATTCAATATTACCTGCTACTGGAGTTAACTGTGTACTTCCCTTTTCATTCAATTAATTCAATCCTCTAAGTAGAATGTTGTCATGCAACAGAGATATTGATTCACCAAATACTATGAAAAATTTCCTGAAACACATCCAGACAAGAATGAATAAATATCATGTTCAATATCAAAAAGGTAAATTAACTTGCATTCTCTGAATATTTCATTTTACAATGAAAATTTTTAACCTCAGGAGAAAACTATCTGAGAACATGAAAGATAAAAAGCTGTATGAGTTGTCTCTATTTTCTTCTTTCTCTCTCTTTTTTTTAACTTTCAACAAAACCAGAAAAATAATCAGTGTGAGTTTCTGGCAACACAGCAAGAGAAATGTGAGATTAGCCCTCATGGGAATTTTTATTCTCAAGTGGATGTAAATGCATTCACCAATTCAAAGAAATGTATAGTGTGCTATGTACACAATACATTAATAAGTAGTCATGCATTAAAAAATAATGAGGTTTTCCACAAGACAGCATCCTGTGGAGTATAGGGTCATAAAAAAGAAACTAAAAGAGGGAGAAAAGATTATGTGTAAAATCTGATTAAAATACAGGAACACCATCATGTTATATAAAAAGTAATAAATATTTTATTAGTTAACTATTAAAAAAAGAATAAATGCAGTGAAACATTATTAAAAATGTAAAACTGAGAGATGTGATTTACTTTACTACCATGAAATTAGTATTACAAATGATATGTAAATGAATATCAAGACTAAATTGTAGAAAGAGGGGAAACAGCCATTTATTTTTTTATAATGAAATTTCAACTCTTCTTTTGATTTACACTTGTTTAATTTTCCCAATATTTAAAAATAATATTACCCTTAGATCTTACACAGCATATTCTCAAATTTCCGTCAACTTTCTGTGAGATTTACATGTTGGCAAACAGTTTCCAACAAAACAACAAATTATGATCATGAAAGAAATTTGACTTGTAGAAACGTATTAGTCTGGGTAGACCAGAGAAACAAATTCATAGACACTCATTTGTATATAAGATGAGTTTTATATGCAAGATCAATTGAATATTAAGAAAAAAATTCCAACCCAATCCAGCTCAAATCCATAAGTCTGATATTAGCTCATTTATAGATCAAATTTTAATAACTCAAAGCAAAAGTGGGCTTACAAGCTCTCAATTTTCACATTTCTTCCTAATCATTTCCATCAATCATTATGTCAACAATAATATGCATAAGAACATTTGTATAAGCAAACAATCAGATACTAGACTCAATTTTTTAAAGTAGTCAAGTTCAATCCTGATTTAGCTAATCTTGATTCTTTTCTAAACTAGTCTATTGATGCAAAAATATGGGTGTAGTCTGACAGTATTGCCACAAGCCAGGACCAATCCTTCTGTCAGACCCTGGTCAGCTATTTTCTCTAACCATCCTGGTCTCTGAGAAATTCAAGGGGTGGGTTCTACCCCCGAGCTCAAAATATACATTGATAACATTCATTTTTGCCATCTCATACGGAAATAGCCAAAAACTACAACCAAACACAATAATCAAATCTTTAACTTCCTATATTTTTTCCATAAAAAACCTAGTAAACAGGCTGGAAAGATCTGAAGTCTGGCTAGTCAAAGAAGAAACACTATCATGAAGGAAAGGTCAAACAAACATCCACTCTCCATCTTTAAGATTTGTTTCCCTAGCAGCCCACTCTTGATACCACATTGTGTTAGTCTAGGTAGACTAGAGAAACAATTTCATAGGCTTTATATACAAGAGCAATTTAATATTGAGAAAATATTCCAGCCAGTCCAGATGGAGTCCTTAAGTTCAACATTAGCTCATATGTACGATACCAATGTATAAAGTCCTCTTCCTACTCATGAAATACATGCAGTGACCCTGGATGCAGGAAAATCACAGGCCAGTGGGTGATAGAAGCATCTCAGCACTGGCAGGGATCTCTACATGGCTTCTTCAGCTCAAGTCACAAATGTAGCTCCATGTGTCTTGTCAGCTGTAATGTCTCCCAGAGTATGAACCTATGTCCGGCCTCCAGTGAACTATTTTTCTGCTTAGCACCTCCAAATGAGATCAGACTAAACTCGAGCCCTTCACTCCTAAGACTTTCAAATTGACAACAGATTATGAGGTGCCACAGAAACCAAGATTAGTTTTAGAGTTGTTGGCTGAATAGGTTTTATTTTAACTCATTCTAGTAAATATGATAGAACCAAACCAAGAATATTACAGAGGTTTCCCAGTTAAAACAGGGCATATTCATCTGCTACTCTTGGCTTTATGATTAGTAGAGGTTTTGAAAAGGTAAGATTATTTACACTGAAATTTTTCTGTTATCACTTCTGAAGAAACCACTGGTTTTTATTCAACAACATCGAAACCCAAAACACTCGAGTCAGCCTGAGAATTGAGATGTACACTCTTATGGGAAACAATTCTTTCTTCTGCTGAATAAAACTGATGAAGTAAATTCAACTTAAATAATTTTCGTACCCATTCATACAGAATACACAGCATAAATATACAACAATTTACCATCTATAAAGGTCTTTTGCTTGTTTCTTTCCAGCATTATTGTATGAGTATTTCTTCTCTCTCTCTTGAGAGATACAACTCATACAAATAAAACTCACAGTTAACACAAAGTTAGGTCTACGCATGTGCCTCAGAAGAAATGATACATCCACCTGTCAAAGATCAGCCTCTGAAGTTGCAGGAGAGTGCAGTTGAACTCTGCACAGATGAGATCACCAGAACATGGAAACAACCCTAGGAAAATTAGTTCTTTATTGCAGAGTTGAGAAAACTGAGCTTCGGAAACAAGATGAATTGGCCAACTTGCTCAGCTACTTAGGAGTAGAATTAAAATCTGAATTCCAGCCTTCTGATTCTGTATGGCCTAAGTACTCTACCATACCACAAAAGCCTGTGTTCAATAAGATATCCGGTAGCCTGTAGTTTTTCACTTTCATTCTTAATATATTCTTATTTCTGATATATCTGCCATATTACTGCCATATTGTCTTTACCACATTTCCCATGCTGCTCTGTCCCATTGTGGATTATACCATGCTGACATCTCTCAATGTCCTCATGTGAGTAAATGTCATTGACCTTTTCCCACTATTTCTATATATACATATAGAAATATTCACTCTATATACATATCCCAGAAATCCATTTACTAACCCATCCCCACTATGTATAAATTAATACTTTTTTCCAATAGTTTTCATTAATTCATTTCATTAATTAGAACTAATTATATGCTCCACATTAACTAGATATTGGTTAAAAAGGAGTTGAAAATAGTAATTTGGTTAGCCACGCAAGAGTGCTTGCCAGCCATTGAACCAAAGTAATTGCATTTCCTCAGTATGCAATCATGGTATCAGCTATGTATGCTTTCACTAAATCTGTAAACAGAATTATTTCAGGTCCTTTTGCATACAAGGCATCATGTTAGCATTAGGGATGGCACAAAAGAAAAATACAAATACTAATCATAGGGAACTGGAGCAGCAAAGAACATTTATTGTTTTGGGTCACCTCAGAAACCAGATTAGTGTGCATAGCATGGAGAAAATGAAGAATTATTTTAAAAAATAGCAAAGAATTAAAATAAACCATTGAAATATGTACAATTTATTCAAAAGTTTGATAAGGGAAAACAGGAACAAAGTAGACTTAACCACGGAATGTTTCAGGGACTAAGCAGTGAGAGCACCATGTTCTAACGGTAAAGTTAGAACATGATTTGGTCTAGAACCAGTAGTATTAATCTTCAATATGTGCATCAATAAGTTGTTTAAGTTATATACCTACATCCATTGCACTGATACCTATAATAAGGTTTCAAAAAATTCACGGAAAAATAGAACGAAAGGATACTGGAATTTTTCAAAGAAGTTTATTACAACTCCAACTATATACACTATTAGTCATGCACATAATTAAAGCATTTTAAAAGTTGAGATGCTAAAGTATTTCCACATAGGATATCTGAATAATTACAAAGTATAAAATAGCAAGTTTATAATAGAGAAAACTGGCAGATACTATTCTAAGCAGTGATCAAAATTAGTTTTACCACTAATATAACCAAAGTTATCATTTCCCCCAAGGCTCTATGTCATTGAGTCAATTCAGACTCATAGGGCTTATGAGATTTTAAATCTTTACAGAGCAATAAACCTCATTTCTGTCCTGTGGAATTGCTGGTGAGTTTGGAATGCTGATAACAGAGTTAGCAATATGAATTTTACCCAACAGCATCACAAGTTTAGCAAGACTCTTAAGGATACATGACATGTGCCGTTTTTTACGGCGTCCTTGTGGATTAGTGGTTTAGGGACTGGGTTACTAACGGCAACGTCAATGGTCAAAACCCATCAGCCTTTCAAAGGAAGAAAAACGATGCTCTCTGCTCCAAACGACTGAGGGGTCTTGCGTGAATGTTGACATGGCTTATTTTAGTGGTAATGTTAACTTTGGTCATTGTTTACGGTGGTTTCCACCAGGCTTCCCCTTTATAAATTGATCAGATATGAGACTAGATATCAAGATGTAAAACTTTAAATATCTCTTCATTCCTGGTCTTCCCTGTGCATGTTAATAACATAGTGTGTCTATGAAGAAAATACCACAAGTGGGTGACTAACAAATTTATTCTCTCACAGTTTAAGAGGGCTTTAGTCCAACATCAGCGTTCTGGCACTAAGGAGAATTCTTTCCCCTTCAGCTCTGGGAATAGGTTCTTATCTCCTTTCAGCGTCTGTGGAGCTGACGTTCCTTGGAGATCTCGTGGTGTGGCAGCCATCTCCTCAGAGAAGGAGTTGATCCGTCAGTGCAGGGACACCAGGCAGAAGGATGCCATCGGACTCTCGCTCTTCTGTCCTGGGGCTATTACATCCCTCTAATTCCATTTACTTCTCAATCTGTTCTGTTGTGGTGGTTTTCGCTTTTTATCGTGACTTGGGTGAACAAACAAGATCATTCGTCTATTAAAAAATGCATACTCCCTGCATTTCGTGCCATTTGTTTGTAATTCTCACAATGTGTTTCCTGTTTCCATTCCTTCTTCCTTCCTAACCCTTTTGAATTTTGTCCTTGGTTAAAAACTGCCCACGGTGTTGCAAGTCACATCCAGGGAATATTTTCTTACCCCCAACCACCCCCCCAACCCCAAAGGCTTTCTTTTATTGGTCAGCGAGCTTTGGAAGGAGACAGGACATCAATCCTACTGGCTTCCAACCCCTAAGGAAGAGCTGTACACAGGACAGACAGAGTGCCTATGGACCCACGGGGACGGGACAGCTTTTGTCTGCCTCTTACTGGTAGATCCAGTCAAAGCCACAAGACTTGTATGTAAATCACCAGTTCCTCCGGCTTAAACCTGAGGCTGATTTCTTTCTCCGCGCTTTTGACCGAATCACTTCCACGAACGATGTTCCTGCGAACTTGTTGGTGCCTGGCTTAGGATCCGCTGGGTTGGTCTCTCCCAGCATCATCTGGCCCGTCTTCACCACATTCAGCCCCTCCCAGAGATTGCCACAGTGGGTCCCAACTTCATGTACTTCACCAGCCCTGGGAAGAAGGGACGGTCTCTCAGGTCAATGAAGTACTGTTCTAGGTGTTCCTGGGAGGCCTTAACTAACTTCATGGTGTGAGCCAGTTGGCGGGGATTGGGCCGCCGGATCTGTGGAGCTGAAGCAGAGACGGGAGCAGGGAATCTCTTCTTACATCAGATTGGGACTATGACTGGATTAAGGATTTTGCACCCTATCTTTAAACCACATTGCATAACTGCTATACCACTCAGAATTATGGCCCAGTCAAGTTGACACATATTTTGGGTTGACATAATTCAATCCACAATACAGTACTTCTCTCCTTGATCAATTTCATAAGACCCCACCCTGCCCTTACATTATCTAAGTGTCACCTCCCAGCTATGACTTCCCAAACTATCACTCTAGAACTGGAAGAAGAAAAACAGTTAAGAGGACATAAACAGGGAAATTATCATCTCCCATTCCACCAAAAATTCCTAACCCTAAATCCTAGAGAAAAGAGAAGTGAGAGGAAGTTCTAAGGCTTGTAGCCTTCAGTAATGTGTTAACCCCAGGTAGACTAGAGAAACAAATCCGGATATATACATACACATATATACACATATATGTGAAATAGCTTTGTATAGAGATAGACATATAGATGATAGATATATAGATTCATGCAGTACATGTCATGATGTCATGCAGAATGCAGGAAGATCATAAGAGAGGGTGGGGTGTCCTGTGGATCTAATGGTGGTGGAAACATCTCCAGGGCCCTGGCTGTCATGTGCGTGGCTCCACATGGCATGTCAACAGGGAAGTAAAGCAGAGAAAGAGAGAGAGAGTGGCCTGCCACTTCTGATGGCAGAATCAAAAGAATAGAAGTTGCCAAAATCCTCATGAGAAGGCCACACCCACAAGGAAGCATCGCCAAGCTGTGACATGATTGACAGACTAGATTCCACCCCCTATTTAACAAGTTGACATGAAATTATGTAACTGCCACAAGTATAGATTACAACATAATATAAAGAAGACCCAGATTCTCACAACTGGACCAATGATGAGTGAAGAAAGAGTTGAAGTTGTAAAGAATTTTGTCTTGCTTGGATCCATGATCAATTTTATGAAAGCAACAGACTTGAGATCAAAAGATGCACTGCCCTAGTTAAAACTACTGTGGAGACTTTTTAGAGCATTGAAGAGCAAGTAAGTCACTTTAAAGACCAAGGTGCACCTCAGCCAAACTAAGGTATTTTTAATTGCCTCATATGCATGTGAAAGTTGGACATTGAACAAAGAAAAGTGGAGAAGAATCAATGCTTTTCAATTTTGGTACTGGGGAAGAATTTGGAAAGGAGTATGGACTGTCAAAAGGAAAAATCAATATGTATAGAAATCATTGTGGCCAGAGTGCTCCTTAGAGGCATGGATAGGAAGAATTCATCTTATATACTTTGGACATATGATAGGAAGGATCATTTCCTGGAGAATGATACCGTGCTTGGATAAGTTGAAGGGCAGTGAAAAGGAGGAACACCTTCAAGATATGTATTGACACAGTGGCTGCATCAATGGGCTTAGGCATAGGAGCAATTGTGAGGATGATACCGGACTATGCAGTGTTCCATTCTATTGTGCATTGGATCACTATGATTAGAGCAGACTAGACATCAAACTTGTTTGGGTTTTTCAATGATATAATGGGGCACACCAGGCATAGAAAGTGTCTAAACCTACCAGATTCTTAATCCCATAATCCCAAATCCTAAATGGTATCTTGAGTTGCTCTTTCTTGTCAAAGAATGCACTTCAACCCTTTATCTACCTCTGCTACATTTGTAGACCAGCCCATAAAATCCAGACTTTTCGGCAAATCTATCTAGATAAGATAGACTGGATAAACAATTTGGGGGAGAAGACAATGGGACCGAGGTTATATCTTACACTGTCCAACGTCTCCCTTCACCCACTTTTCTGTTATCTGTCCCCCAGGGAGGCAGTTATATGTAGATCCTTCAAATAGGGTCCCCCTTTTTACCCCACCTTCCCTCTACTCTCCCAGTGTCACCACTCTCACCACTGGTTGGTCCTGAAGGGATCATCTGTCCTAGCTTCCTGGTGTTTCCAGTTCCTTTCCGTATCAGTGTACATCTTCTGATTTACCTAGATTTGTAAGGCAGAATTAGGATCATGATAGTGGGGGAAAGGAAGCATGGAAGAACTAGAGGAGAGTTGTATGACTCATCGTTGCTACGCTGCACCCTGTTTTCCTTGTCTTCTCCCTGCAGCCTTTCTGTAAGAGGATGCCCAGTTGCCTACAGATGAGCTTTGTGTCCCCAATCTGCACTTCCCCTCACTCACAGTGATATGATTTTGTTCTTTGATGCCTGGTACCTGATTCCTTCAACACCTTGTGGTCACACAGGCTGTGTGTTTCTTCCATGTGGACTTTGTTGTTTCTGAGCTAGATGGCCATTTGTTTATGTTTCAGAGAAAATTTTTGAAGAAATAATATGGATCTCATTCCTAGACTGTTTGCCTGGTACTAAAATAATCACATTATAAATATAATTTTATTCACTCCTCTCCATAACTTGAAGAAGCCAATCCATAACAACATTATTCTCATTAAATTTACTTTCTAAATATCAAGAATTGAGCTTAGAAGGAACAGCTAACTTGTTAAAAGAAACCTACAGCTAATAAGAGAACAACTTAAATTGAAATGACCAGACCAATGGCACAACCTCAACTAGCACCATAACAGTGGATATTCACTTTCATCTTATGTCAGGGTGACTTGAGAAGCATTTTTCAAGTGCGTGGACTTCTCCCTGCTGATAGAATTCAAATCTAAGTATCTCAGTTCCAAGCCCAATTTGGCTATGCAATCTTGGAAGGATTGCTACTGTGTTTCTTTTCTTCTTCTTCTTTTTTTTTTTTTTTGACTCCCATGAAGAACAACTAACTTTTGCCACAATCCTATACTTTTGTAACTACTCCTGATTTTTTCTTTTTCTTAAAATGAATTTCAAAGTGTTTCCTCAACCTTCATGTTTGCTCATCTTCAAAGCAACTCGCTGCTTATCTGACAGAAATGAGCTTCTCTCTCTCTCTCTCTCTCTCACTGCTATAAGAGGAATAACTGTCAACGAGCAAGATATAGAAACAGTCTCTTTTCTGTGGTTTCCTGTTCCTAGTTCCAGTGCATCTTTTTCTGCTACTATAAGTTTTTGTCATGTGAAATCAATAAAATCAGAGAAACGTAGGCATAGTAGCATAATTCTAATAAGAAGCGAAAAGAACAGAAGTAAAAACATAATAAAATATTTCTACTTGTCTACCTTAAAGGGATGGCAAGATGTCTTTTGTCATGCACATCTCTAGCTGAATATTACATATATAAATATATTTGAGCATAGTGATTATTAAAATTATGCAATTTGCTTTATCACCTTTCAGTTGTTGGAAGTTATTGAAAGCACCATTGTAATTTAAAATATGATGTTGAATAATAATTAACATTGCTGTCTTGAAATCTTGAATATTTAAATTCATTCAATGTTTACATTTAATGTTTAAATCAAATAAAGTTCAAGGACCTAGCCCTGTCTTAATATGTCCTGCCTTGAACTGTGATCAAGATATTTATTTTCCTAAACTTTCACATTTCTCATCTGTAAAATTTAAAGATGACATTAGGTGACGGGATGGCTCAGAAAAAAAAGTGAAGAGACTGTGGCATGATTTAAAATTAGCAAAGATGTGTTTTATCCTTTCACCACATTAATTTGCTCTGAATGCTAAGCAAATAATCTGAGAAGCTGGACTAGATGAAAAATAAGGCTTTAGAATTGAAGCAAGACTAATAACAAATCGTGATATGCAGATGACACAACCTTGGTTGCTGAAAATGGAGAGGACTTGAAATATTTACTGATGAAGATAAAACATGGCAGTTTATAAACCATCAGTATAGTTTATACATATAAACGGAGGGGAGGGGTCAGGAGTCTGACCACTGGTCAAATGCACAGCCTCATGATAAATGGATAAAGGACTGAAGTTATCCAGGATTTCATTCTACTTGGATCCAGAATCAATGGCCCTGGAAACAACAGTCAAGAAATCAAATGAGGT
Organism: Nesogale talazaci; assembly: GCA_004026705.1. Classification (NCBI taxonomy): domain Eukaryota; kingdom Metazoa; phylum Chordata; class Mammalia; order Afrosoricida; family Tenrecidae; genus Nesogale; species Nesogale talazaci. The sequence continues at coordinate 21,094 of PVJH01006957.1, forward strand.
ATTGTGTTGGATAAATTGTCTGTAAAAGACCGCTTGATTGATATTTTACAAAGGTGAAGATATCACCCTGTGGAGTGAAGCTAAGGAGTGGATAAGAAAGAATAAAGAGAAATGATGCATTTGAATTATGATACTGATGAAAAATATTAAAAGTACTATGAGCTAAAATAATGAGCAAATCTTCTCTTGAAAGAAACACTGTCAGAAAACTCCTTAGAGAGAAAAATGTCAAGATTTCATCTTACTGCATACTTTGAGCATGTTAACAGGAAGGAGGGACCATTCTATGGAGAGGAAAGTCATGTTAGTCAAAACTGAAGGTCAATAAAAAACAAGAAGGCTATCTCTGATAGGGCTTAACAAAGTGGCTGCAACAATGAGCTTACGTGTAGCAATGGTTGTCATCATGGCATGATCATAATGTTTTATTCTCTTTCACCTACGGTTACTATGAGTCAGAACAGCTCAACCACTTCTAAAAACATTGACAAGTTTTCTAAACTCAAATTCCATTCTAAACTGCTACACTGTCCAACAAAGCTATTAATAGATCTGATATTGTTATTTTCCCTTCAATTTCATGTACTAGTACAATAGGAGGGGTGTTAAGTTTTTGAGAGCTCTTAAATCTAGAGACAAAAAAGACAAATTTCCTTTCTTTTTCAATTCCTCTTCAGACTCAGGAATAGGGCCAAATGCAGGAAGATCATAGGCCAGTGGGTGGGAAGTCTTGTGCATTCAGAGGCATTATAAGCATCTTGGCGCTGGCAGGGGTCTCCATGTGACTGCGCTGGCTGCAGAAGTCTAGTTCCATCAGCCTCTGTCCGTGGGTCTTCTTGACAGGGATGTCCTTCTTAACTTGTTAAGAAGTTACAGAAAAAGTTTGGAACATTTGATCTGGACAATTAGTAGACTGGATAAATTTCGCCAGGTGAAATTCAAACAATCTCATTACTCAAAAAGCAGTACTCGGCATAAACATTTGAAAGTTATAAGGATTTAAGATTAATAAAGAGAATATTCTGCTATTTTTCTTCAGTGTATCAACAAGAATTCCTGCTCATGCCAAATGTAATGGATATCTGAATCTGAATCATTGAAATAATCCTGAAGAACACAAAATTGGATAATTTCTTGCTCTGTGACTATAAAATGCCAGATGAATAATGAGTAATTCTCTTGCGATGTCCTTGAATGAGGTCAGAAAATACAAGGTGGATAACTGTGGAAAATATGGTTTTGACTGATAAGTAGCACTTCATCCTTTCTTTATCATCTATATCAACAAGATGCTGCCCTGTGCTAGAGCTAACGGTCTCCAGAAGGCATGTAAGGTGTCTTTGAAAAGCCACAGGTACAATTGCTAGTTTTCAGTTTGGTCATGTCATCAGTCATGTCCATCTGCATCAAGATCAACACTAAGAACATGTAACTGAGAGTCTTTACAGAGATACATTGTTTCATGGCTGATTAAAGACTCTCAAATCTCCACAAAGTCGGGTTTCATGAAATTTAATGCTGATGAATTTGAAGGTCTGATATTTCAGAAGTGACTCATCCTGCATGGTTGTGGAGTCAAATACATCCTTAATCTTGGCCCCTTGGAAGCTTGTGGTAGTACTGTCCCTACTTGATCTGAGCCCATCACAGTTTGACTGCCTGTGCATTTAAAAATAAAAACTTTTTAATTAAAAGATCATTTTTCTGGAGGCTCTTATAGTTCTTATAAAAGTCCATACATCAATTGTATCAAATATATGTGTATATGTATATGAATATGTGTAGCCATCATTATTTTCTAAGCATTTACTTTCTATTTGAGCCTTGGCATCAGCTCCTGTTGTACCCCCCTCCTCACCCTCCCACCCTTGTGACACCTTGATAAATCATAAATTGTTATTATTTTCATATATTTCACCAACAACTGTCTCCTTTCTCCCATGGTTTCTGTTGTTCATTCCCCAGGGGAGGAGGCGGTTTGCTTATGTGTCGACCATTGGAATCGATTTTTCCTTCCTCCCCTCTTCTCCCCATCATATATATAACAGAGACTTCATGGCCAAGTGCATGGTTTTCATAACATGAATTTCTATCTCCGTACTTCTACATTCTCTGACAAATGAAAGATATTCTAAGAGTTCGTTGCCTCTCAGGTTTTATGATTTCTGCCTTATTTTGGATTGAAGTTTTATGTGTATTAATTTATTTTTGTTATTGCAGAGTTTTGAAACAATTTTCTTTATATGAATCAAGGGTAAGTAAACCAATACTGACAGTAGGAAGATTAACACATCCTTAGGGTTGTGGATGGGGAAGTGGGAGGAAATGGTCAGCTAATAATAGCTATAAGAATAAATAAAATTATCCAAAAATGATTGTTGCAAAAATTGAACAACTCTTTTTAATATATTTAAAACACTGAATTATACGTTGTGCAAAACTGTATGTCAATTTAGTGGTTAAATAAAACTGTGGGTCACTTTACTTGATAAAAATTTCTTTATATGTGACAATAGTTTGGATTCTCTAGAGAAGCCAGCTTTACACAATTGTTCTATAATTCATCCAAAGCAGTGTATTAAAGTCTCCTTCTTTTATTGTAGATGTGTCTATTTTCCCCCTCATTTCTGTAAGAATTTGACTCATGTATTTTGAGGCTTTTAAATTGGGTGAATAAAGATTTATTATGAGTATGTCACTTTCTTAGATTGATCCTTTAATCATTCTGTCATGTCCTTTCCTTTTATTTTGATTTTTTCTTAGAGTATATTTAATCAGAAATTAATGTTGCCACTCTGATTTGGTTTTTTTTCGGGGGGGAGGCTTTGCAATTAGGTTGATATATTTTCAAGGCTTTGATTTATACTCTATTTGGTTATTTTTGTCTCAGGTATCTTTTGTAGAAGGTGAGGATTTCAGAAGATGAAGGATAAAAAAACTCACACAGAATAGTTTAAGAACTGAGGCAATAATACTCTCCAATGCCTAAAGGATGAAAAGATAAATATTCAGGAGGCCAAAAGAACCTCAATAAGGAGAGATCTCAGAAGAAAAACTCCCCAGAATATTGTAGTGAAATGGTTAATATCAGCAACAAGGAAAAGATTACATGAGCAGTCAGAGGTTAGCAACCTCAGATTTGTCAGCAGATACCATGCGGACGGTAGTAGTGGTGTGATATATACAGAGTCCTGAAGGAAAACAAACAAAAAAGCAACCTCAAATCTTGTACCCATAAAGAAATATCACCCAAGGGTTATGGAGAACTGAAAGTACCCCAAGACAATGAGGAATTTGAGAGAATTCACAATCACAAGACCATCACAACAAAAAATACTCAACGAACTACTATGGCCAAAAAAATCAACAGCACACAAACCTGAAACCAACATGCAAGACTGTTCCTCACAAAAACCAACATACGCAGAACAATATCCAAAGCAATGAAACAATAAAGGAAGAATAAAGAGACTAAACACAACACACATACACTCACAACTTGCACCAGCACAAGACAAAACGACAGTACAAATACCTACACATCAATAACTTCACTGAATTCTCACGGACTAAATTCTTCTCACGATGTACCAGTAAGAGAGTGCTTAACACAGTGACTATAACAATGAACTCAAATAGAAGAACACTTTTGAAGATAGGTTATGTGCCCTTCCATTGTTCACGGGGTCATCATGAATTGCACCTATCAACAACAACAAATGGATTGGGAGAGCAGATTCAAAGATTAGATCACCTGAGAACAAATACCTGCCTTTAGCGTGGTGTTAATCGGCATGACCTTTTGTGATTGATTAACTTGTCCAGCATAATGGTTTCCACGTCCATCCATGTCATGAGGTGCTTGTTGGTTTCTTCACTGTGTGTTTCATTGTGTGTATGTACCAGAGTTACTTTATCCATTCTACTGATGGGTCTTTAAGATATTTTCAGTTTCTTTCTACTGTGAAATATGCTGTAATGAAGTTGGGAGTGCATTTTCTGTTCATACTAATGTCTCCTTTGAACTGTGCTTCAATGAACTTGACAGTGCATAGCTTGTTCACGCTGTTTCTCTTCCTTCTTTGATCTACATACCCAGCAGAGTTACTGTTGGATCATGTAGAATTTTCTTCCCGGTTGCTCTAGGAAGTAGCATATCACATTCCCCATTGGGTACAAGTGTTAACAACTCATCATTGATGTACAAGTGTTCCAGGCTCTCCTCACTCTCTCAAGCCCTCATTGGTTTCTGGGGTTTTTTGAATTGCACTATTGTTGTCAATGCAAGGTGATATCTCACATTGTGTCTGTTTGCAGCTCCCAGAATGCTATTATTGAGAATTTTAAAAATAGTTAATTGTTTGGTTGTCATTTGAGTTCGTGTATTTTTCCCTCTTATTAACTGAATGGTTCTTCAGAATTGTAGAATTCTGAAGATATTAGAAATTAGTCCCCTGTCCTTTATGTTATTGCTGAAGTTTTTTCCCAGTCCATGGGTTGTCTTTTGACTCTATTGATGTTTCTTTTCATGCACTTAAATGTCTCATTTTTAGTGGGTCCCAGTCAAATATTTTGTCTTCCACTGTGTGTGCTTCCTTTATTATATCTGATAGTATATCTATGCCCTACACTAGGACACCTGAATTTGCCCCGATTTCTCATTAATACTGCGTATAGCTCTGGGATTTGCTTTAAGTCTGTGAACATTCTTGAGTTCTTTTTGTTTGTTTGCATGAGTCCTGTTTCATTCTTCTGCAAATGGAGATCGAATTTTTCCAGCACCATTTGTTAAAGAAGTTGTCCACCATTTAATATTTTTGACCCTTTGTCCAAGATCAGCTGTCTGTTCATGGATGCTTTCATCTCTGCATTTTTGTGTCTTTTTCTGTTCCCTCGGTCTCTGTATCTATCATCTGTCTCAAGCTGTCTTCATTGCTGTGGTTCCTGTAAGGGGTTTTGAGGTCGTACAAGGTCTCCAGCATTCTTCTTCTTCTTTGGGAGTTCTTTGTTTGTCTTCGATCTCTTCCCTCTCCAGAAGAAGGTGGGACTTCATTGTTTCGGTTATCTAAAGAATCAAAGTATGGATGGGAATCAGAAAAAATCCTCTTTCCCAGATTCAGATTGTCCCAGTTATCCTTTGTCTTGAAGGTACAGCATAGCTCGATTGTCACATGTGTTGTCTTGAAGAAAATAATTTAGAACTCTTGAGAACATCGAAACAGTATATGACAGGTTACTAGTAGGATAAATTTACCATTTTCCTTTTTACTCACATATATTCTTTCCTTATGTAAGGCACAGATCACAGGCAGAGATCAAGTATATGTTCGTTCTCCATCCTATGCAGACCAACCATTCTTTGCACAGCACTTTATGTCTCTATTTAGGACAATAATCGGTTACAATAGCTTCATAAAATTCACATTCAATACTCACGATCATAGGAGTTTATAAGGGACCTTATAACTATGAATTAGAATCATAGAACAATAAAGATTTGCTTAAGACATCCAATTCCAGCATTATTTCATGTTGACTACCATTTCCAATAATTATTTCCAAGCAAGGACATTTTCACTGATCAGTATAGAGTTAAGAGTTTAGCATATCTCTTCTTTTTTTTTTTTTTTTTAGGTATCACTGCCCTGGTGGTGGGAGTAGGAGGCCCAGCCTATGCTCCTGGGAGCCGGAATTGAACCTCCGTCCCAGTGGGCCGCAGTCCCGCGCACAACCACTACGCCACCGGGGTTCAGCCCTTAGCATATCTCTTGAGGGAGACAATTCAATGAATAGCAACCCATCTACAAGTAAACTGTCATGTACTGTTTTGAGGCTCTCAAAAGTTCTAAGCTATTTTCTTCAAAACAACACAGTTCCTATGTGCACACAAACACTCACAAGTACACAAATGAAGCACATACACACATGCATATATACATCAACTTCCACCTCCCATTGTCCTCCCCCACTTCACACAATTAGTAACTGATCATGATTTGAAAAAAAGTTATAGAATGTGAAGAAACCAAACCTTGACAAGAATCAGAAATCTTTGGTATGCTTTTTGGTTGAACAACCTGATTCTCTGATAACTCAGTAGAGAGATTTACATATTTGGAACAAGAATTGTCAAAACAGTAGTTAAAAAAAACAACTGAGATTGAAAAAAAGTTTTTTTTAGCAGTACAGTTCAGAAATGTGTTCCTCCATATGTTCTTTAGGATAGACTAATTTTTCACTTTTTAGTTTAAAAATCTCTATTTTTCTCATCTTAAAATCTTAATGTTTTAAAAATTATATAATTTCCAATTTTTCCATGACAAAGTCAGATTTGAAGTTTGCTCCCCAAAGAAGACACACTTAACCTAGATTTCCATCACCTAATTGGAATACAAAACTGTCCCATCATCACAAACAAGCTTCCCTAGAGTGTAAGAAAATGATGTTTGGGTCATGTCTTATCTCTGCTCGCTTCTGTAAGGAGATAAAGAATACAGTTCAAGACAGCCCAGGGTTGATTGTCACAGGCAGAGATCAAGTATATGGTCGTTCTCCATCCTATGCAGGCCAACCATTCTTTGCACAGCACTTTATGCCTCTATTTAGGACAATAATCGGTTACAATGGCTTCATAAAATCCACATTCAATACTCACGATCATAGGAGTTTATAAGGGACCTTATAACTATGAGTTAGAATCATAGAACAATAAAGATATACCATTGGGTGCACAGCAGCCTCCCCCTCAACCAGCAGCTGATTCTCTCTGGCATTCAGCTTCTCACCTACGTCTTCTCTTGATCTCGCCCCTGGTCTCTGTACCAGGAAGGCCATTGCTGCCTCAAGATCTAGACTCTGTCCTTTGGCTCTTCCTCATGATATCAGCTGCTGTTCCTGTGGATGCCTCTACCTCTTCAGCCAGGAATCTCACACATGCTCCATTGATGGCTCTTCTTTCTCAATGGGCATGGGACTGTTCCCCAGTTTCTGAAATGGCTCCATCTTAGGTAAACCAGTAGAAGAACCAAATTAACCATTGTCCTCTCTACTAGTGTTTCACACACCTTATTGACCTGGTCCCACAGAATCATTTGGTGGCCAATACAAGTCATGGATAGAAGAGCCATATTTAAATCGTTTCACATCACCATAGGTAGTGTGAGTGTTGAAGAATCATAGCACTTAGCAGGGAGAACTGACTCTCTTGAAGGGGGGGATATTTAATGCTTTATTCTAATCTGTTGTTAGCTGCTATGTAGTCAATTCTGAACTCATCTCACTAAACCCATGTGTAACTGCACAGAACTACCCCAGGTGGGTTGCTGTTTGTTCATTTTGTCATGATCTTGTAAGACATCTCTTCCTTTTACAGAGATGATGATTGGGTTTGAACTACCAAACTTAAGGTTAGAGCCTATCACAGACTACTGGCTCCACATATTCGCCTTACCTTTCCAACTATAGGGCTCTTAATGATGATAAGTGTGAGTCTTTCTAGTTTTAAGGCATTGTTCTGAACACATAAAAGGCCTTTTGAAAAATACATTTGCAAAAATCCACATTCATTCATTGGTGATTGCTAACAACCTCAAGACAGTGTCCGGTGATAGTGAGATTTTCACAACAGAAATAAACTGCTCGCCAATGAGAGAAAGATTGCTTGGGTGTTTTTCTTTTGATGGTCTGATTCCAATTCTGATCCTAGGTCAGAAAAGAATCTTCTATTGCTATTAGAAACTGTTGTAAATTTTCTTTGACTTTACAGAATCTCTAATTTCATTCAGTTTCTAGCTTTGTATTTTGTTATATTCCCTATTTCTTCAAAGGTTTAAGGTTCTTTCATTCAAAAAATGAAAAAAGAGACAAAGAAATGTACAGGTAAAATGATAATAGCACACAGAGTGGGGTATTCAATGTCAAACTAATATTGCTGAATCTATCAATAAGATTATTGCACTGTGTATTTGTACTAATATTCTATTAAAAGGAATACTGGGAGCATCATGGGCATGGATCGGCCTGAGATCCACAAGGTCAACACTTTGAAACCACCAGCTGCTCTTTAGGGGAAAGACAAGGCTTTCTGCCCTGGTCAAGATTTACAATCTTGCAAACCTACAGGCAGTTCTACCCTATCATTTAGACTAGGTATTAGTCTTTATTAACTCAATGGCACTGAAGTGGTTTGGTTTGGTTTTAGCCTAAAAGTTTATCTCATGCTACTCATGACTGCAGGAAAGAAATGTGATATACACTCAAAATATCTTTTCTTATTGATACATATTAGGAACTCTTTCTGAGAGTAGGAAAGATATATGATATTCATTTCTACCGATAGGAGACTTTGCAATCTGGTAGAAAAAAAAACAAAATTAAAATACATGAGACAAATAAAGAAGCAGAGAAAAATACCTCTAAAAGAGTCAAAGACATGCACAAGAAAGCTTAACTGTGTGGTATAAATTGCAGATAGTATAAAAACCCAGAAAGCTATGCAATCAGAAGTAAAAGTTCCTGTTGTCTAATATAAATGACAAACTTCTTCTAAAAAGGCCCAGATAGAAATATTTTGGTTTTCTAGTTATATGGTTGCTAGTAAAATGACTTAACTCTGATATTAAAAGCAGTCAAGGATAATACATAAACAAATGAGGATAGCATGTTTCATAAAATTTTATTTCTAGACACTGAAATTTGAACTTCGCATAATGGCTAAAGAGAAGCAATATCATCTTTTTGTTTTGTTTTGTTTTTGTTTGTTTGTTTTTGGCATCACTGCCCTCTGGTGGTGGGAGTAGGAGGCCCAGCCTTTGCTCCTGTGGAGCTGCTGCTGGAATTGAACCTCCATCCCAGTGGGCCGCAGTCCCGCGCACAACCACTACGCCTCAGGGGGTCAGCCCAATATCATCTTGATTTTATTTTTCAACCAACTCTGACAAACTACAGCAAACATTCTTATCTAGCACCAAAATCAAGCAAGGAGCCTGATTTGACCCACAGACCTAAGTTTGCCAACTTTTGGTAGAGTCACTGGGTTGCAAACTTACAATGGGATATCCCTTCACAGAAGGGTCACAGAGAAGACATCAGCCAGCCAGAGTGCAGTATAGCACTGATAAAACACACAACTTTCATCTCGTTTTTTTGGTGCTTCCTTTCCCCCATTATCATGACCTCAATTTGCCTTATAAATCAGATTAGGCCAGAACATGCACACTGATACAGATAAGAGCCTGCAGCACAGGAAATGCAGGATGGATAAACCCCCTCAGGACCAATAAAGAGAGTGGTGATACCAGGAGGGGAAGGGGAAGGTGGGGTAGAAAGGGGAGTCAATCATAAGGATCTACATATAACCCCCTCCGTGGGGCATGAACAATGGAAAAGTGGATGAAGAGAGATGTCAGACAGTGTAAGACTGACAAAATAATAGCACTTTCTAAATTTTCAAGGGATTATGAGGGAAGGGGAGAGGGAGAGGGAGGGAAAGAAAAATAATGAAGAGCTGATATCAGGGGCTCAAGTAGGGGAAAATGTCTTAAGAATGATGATGGCAATAAATGTATAAATGTGCTTGACCCTATGGATGGATGTATATAGATTGTGCTAAGAGTTGTATGAGCCCCCAATGAAGAAATTGAAAAGGAGAGGGAGGGGAGAAGGAGAAGAAGAAGAAGAAGAAGAAGAAGAAGAAGAAGAAGAAGAAGAAGAAAAAGAAGAAGAAGAAGAAGAAGGAGAAACAGAGTGTCTCTGATGGAGAAAATACATTCAGAGAGAAAAAAATAATAATTATCCATAACTTATAAAGGGTTCGTGAGGGAGGACAGATGTGGGAAGGAAGGGGGAGCTATGGGGATCTGGTATCAAGGGCTCAAGTAGGAAGAGAATAATTTGAAAATGATGATGGTGGCAAATGTGATAGGTAGGTTTGTTGTGTCAACATGACCAATGAAGATAGGTAGGTTTGTTGTGTCAACATGACCAATGAAAATAGGTAGGTTTATTTTGACAGCATGGTCAATGAATATGTGTGAGATTAATTGAAGGAAAGAGACAAAGATGGTTCCCTGAGCCTCACCTTTCTCTTTCTTGCTATTGGATCTTCAGACCAGTGTGCAGCCAGTTGCCTCACTTATTCTGTGCCTCTATGTGTAAAGTACACTACTCATGGTGCACCTAATCCTTGGACTGTGTGGCTATAAGTTGAGTTTCCTTCAAGCTCTGCTTCTCCAAGCTACTGAAATATACATGTCTTGAGCTGGGAACTATCGGACCCTGTCATCTGGCTGACTGCTGGTGATTTGCCTTACTGTTTGCTCCCTGAGGCCTGATAGCCTGAATTGTTCTGCAGAGAACTACCGGGCCGCCCTCAAGGCTCAAAGGACTGTCATTGTATTAGCTGTCTCATGCAAGTGAGTTGCATCAAGCCTTTCCTATTGCTTTATAGATTAATTGTTTGCTTCTTATATTAGATATATTTCTATCTATATAAATATATATATTATTTTTAGTGTGGTGATTTTGTTTCTTTTGAGAACCTTGTCTAATACAGTGCATGACATACTGGATTGTGGTAAGAGATGTAAGAGTTCCCTATAAAAGTAAGGAGGATGCTGGGAGCACTGACTTCAGCATTTCAAATACCAACAAGATCACCCTTGTTCATAGTAAACATGCTCCAGCAAGGTTTTCAGACAGATAACCTGGTAAAAAGGCTCAGCAATCTACTTCCAAAAATTAGTACATGAAAATCTTATGGATTACCTCACAATATTACCCGATATAGTACTGGAAGTCAAATCTTCTAGGTTGCAAGGCACTCAAAATATCCATTTACCACATCAGTTGACATAAGGAGACCATCAATGGCTATCATGATTCAGGGAATACGTTATTCTGTTATTCATAAGATGAGCGAAGGTCAAAGACAGTTCAAAAGCATATATCAACAAGAGAATTAACTAATAAAAGTAAAGTCATCGCCAGATCTTTGGTCAGGATATTCCTCTCATGTTAAGTGCCTTCTACGTAGCGAATAAGTCAGGGAAGAGAATAGGAAAGAGATAGGTATATGATTTTTGTGACCAAGTCAGAGTGGTGATTATTTAACAAAACATAGGGAAGTTTATTTCTAGGAGGAAGCATGCATGTTTTAGCTTAATAGAGATGCACTATATTAAGAATTGAGAAAATGAAACAAGTGGCAGACCAGATTACACACACACACACACACACACATACACACACACCTATTCATTGATCATCTACCAATCAACCTATTATATATATCAGGTATTAAGCTACAGCCCTAGTGATGTGCCTTAAACAGAGAGGCCAGCAGTTCAAATCCACCAGCAACTTTCAGGAGGAAGAAAAGGCAATCTAGTAAAGATTCCCATGCTGTCCGAGAGTGTCACTATGAGTCAGGATACTCTCAATAACAATATATATAATATTACTGTAAAATTATTGAACATGTTCTTAAACAAAAGCATGTAAATGTGGAGCTAGTATTTCTCAACATACCTTCCATCTGTATCTATACACTTCTGAAGGCAGCATTTTTAATCTCTCTAACTCCTCCCTTAAGAATTCTGAGCTCTTTGACTTATACCATTTCAAAGTGGCAGTTTTGACATCCTCAGGAATGTACCTTTTAAATTTTCTTCAAGCTTTTGGAGCAAAAAATTCTGCAGGAGCTATCTCAGGAATATTGAGTGAATGAAATAAAGTTTCCAAATGAAATTTTCATAGGAAAATGCTTGCTATCCTTGATGAAGACAAATGCATTATTGTGATGAAAAAATACCTCTACTTAAAATTCTGCCTATTAGTGCAGTTTTCAACAATCTTAATATTTCTTCATAAGAACCCCCCATGATTGTCCTATGTCCTTCAAGAGAACTATCATGATCACCTCTTGGGAATCCTAAAATGTGCCATCATCATCTTCTAAGTTTATCTCTGCCTTGAATTTAATCACGTGAGGAAATCCTTTCAGAAGCTACCCTTTTGATTTTTGTTGTTGTCAGCAACTGACAGAACCCTTACACTGGATTTTTCACGAGTGGAGTAAGGACTAGTATGCAAGAGAAAAATCAAGTGGAATTCAGTAAAAAGAACTATCACTATGTAGGAAAATAAGCAACCCTATATTCCTTGATAGAATGGCAGAGATCACTGTCACCATCATCAAGTCCTCACTTAACTTGCCTATCTGTCCCGTACCACAAAAATGAAATAGATCTTAGAAATTGACAATGGATTGTCATAAACATAACGAGGTGGGGCCTTCAACCAGTCATAACTGTAGTTTCAGAATTGGTTTCCATGCATAGAGCAAACTAAGACGTCTCCTGGTGTGCAGCTGTTGATCAACCCAATGCCTCTTTTTTCTTCTTGTGTGTGGGGGGTGTTGGGCATCAATTTATTGAGGGTTCTCGCACTCTTATAACATTCCATACATCACTTGTGTCCAGCATCATTTGTACATAGGCTGCCATTATCGTTTTCAAGACATTTTCTGCATTAACTCTTGATATAATCTCATCTTACCCCCCCTCATTCTTCTCTATCTTTGATCAATTAGAAAGTGTTATTAGTATTTCATGTCTTCCATTGTACTTTATTTCACCCAAATTTTTGTTATTCCCCTTTTGTAGGGTGGATGGGTACTATGCTTCTAATCTTTTGTTGGGTTCCCCTTTTCTCACCCTTCCATATTTCTGACTATCCCCCTACCCTTATGGTATCCCACTCCCATTACTACTACTAAGGTGTTTTTCTCTCCTGAATTCCCTGTGTTTAGAGCACTTATCTGTACCAATGTGTATTCTATGGTCCAGCCAGATTTGTAAGTTAGAACTGGGTCATGGTAGTGGTGGAGAGAAAGTATTCAGGAACTAGAGGGATGATGTGTGATTCATCAGTGCTATGCTACTCCTTGACTGAATCATTCCTTCCTTATACCACTTCTGTGGAGGATATCCACAGTGTGTGAGCATCCTTTTTTCAATTCTAGTTAGATTGTGGAGCAAAGCTCTGCCATCTTTTGCAGATAACAACTCCCCTTTCAAGAAACAACTCTGAACATTTCATTGTGGTTTAAGAGAATCTATATGATTAATGGTGAACCATCAAGTTACCATGAACCTGGGCAGCTGATATTTATAACAATGGTCTATTTTTAAAGGGTAGTTTTATATGAATATATATACGCAGGTTCAACCAAGACAAAAGGAAAAAATAAATTGCATGAGTAACTGCCCCAGATGCCTATAATCTTTGCTTCTGTCATATTATGTCCTTACTCCTAGTTTGCAAGAATGCAAAGCTCTTTATAATTGATCTATGGATGATAAGGGACTCAGTGGCTGGTTTATGCACAAGATTATGCACAAGATACCAGGACTACGGGAAAGTTCACTGCAACAGCCTTGAAGGTACATTATTTGACTTCCCTGAATATGGAAAAATCCTTCCCAAAAGAAAAAATGTCCAAATATACAGTTATATATTGATTCATAGACTGTGACCTATGGTCTGGCTATATTTTCTGGAACATGAGAAGCACATGATTGGGAAATTGGTGACAAAGAGATATGGTAGAGATTAGATCTCTAGACATCTCCAAATTGGCAAAAAGTGAAGCATTTGTGATTCATGCAAATGCTCATAAAAATGTGATCTTGGCAAAGGTAAAGTTTAAATATCAGGTGGATAGATGACACTTTTTATGAAACCAAGTCATTCTTTTCTTCAACTAATCTTGCTCAATGGGTTAATAAACCAAGAAGCCATGGTGACAAGGATAGTGGTTATACATAGACTCACCAGCACAGATTTGCCACTCTCCAAGACTCATCTGGCTACAATGACTACTGAATGCCCATACACCAGCAGCAGAGACTAGCACTGCATTTCCTGAAATGACGCCTTTCCTGAAGGTAAGCAGCCACCCAGAGACCTAAGAGTAGGTTAAATTAAATAGACTGTTTCTATCATATATAGGGCAGAATTTTATTCTTCCTGGGGTACACATTTGCTCTTGATACAGATTTACAATCTCTGCATGAAAGACTTCTGTGGATCCACAGAAGTCAATTGACATGGTATTCCAGACAGCATCACATTTGATCAAGGGATTTACTTCATAATAAATTAATGTGACAATAAACTCATGTTTCTGGAATTCACTGGTTCTTTAATGCTATTCATCATCCTAAAGCAGCTAACTTGATATAACAATGGAATGATATTCTAGGGGGGCAATGCATTGCAGAATTGTTAAAATATTCTCCAGTAGACTGCATATGCCTCAAACCAACATCCAACATATGGTGCTATTTCTCTCTTAGCCAGAATTCATGGTTCCAGGAATAAAAGGGTAAAGATCATAACAATGATCCCAAATGACCTTCTCATCAGTTTTTTGCTTCCAGTCCTTGTAATCCTATAGTCTGTGAGTCTAGAGTTCTTAGTTCCAAATAAAGCATGCTCTTATTTAGAGACATAACATGCCTCTCATTAAGCACCCCTCACACCTGCCCACTCTGGGCTGTCCATGCTTCCATATCAAAAGGCAAAGGCAATGATCCAATTACTATATTGACGTGTTACTGACACTGACTGCTAAAGGAAAATGGATTAATGTTGCATAATGGATGTAGAAAAAAAAGTGTGTCTGAAATATAGTATATCTCTCAATGCACCACTTTGTTCTATTATCCTCTTTACTTAATGTCTATAGAAAACTAAAATAACCCAATTTCAAAAAGACTATTGACAGATCCTATAAGAATGAAGGTTTGGGACGTATTACCAGGAAAACAACCATAATGATCTAAGGTTATGGTTCAATGGGAAGCAAAAAGGCAAAGAGAACATTGAAGAGATGATAGAAGAAAATCATTCTAAGTGCCAGTTATGAACACTTGACTTGCAGAAACAATGGCTATTATTATTATTATTATTAGTGAGGCTTTTTCCTTGTCTTATATTGTGTCATGTGTGTGTATATTACTTGCAGTCCACATACAGTATGAGATGCAAACTTTGATAGTGTGCTTTTGATTGATTCATGTTAATTGTATTAAGTTAAACATAAGTTTGATATTGTAAATATCTTTATTTAGAGATTCTGTGTATATTAAGGACCTGTGCAGGTGCCAAATTGACAAAGCGTGGGCTGTGATGGCTGCAGTTGTGTGTTAACTTGGTCGGGCCATGATTCTCAGTTTTTTGGCAGCCATGTAATGATTTATTCATGGCCATGATGTGATATGACATTATTGGCCTATTTCTTCAGAGTTATGGTCTGAATCTAACATAAAATTTATGGATGTTCCGGTAAAATTTGATCACTTGTTCTGAATCCTGCATCCAGCTCGTCATCACCACCCTCTACAACATGTACACTAACTTGTTTTCATTTTTCCTGCTAATCTTGGATTCAACAGTAACTGTGGTTACTGCAGAAGCAGATAGTATGGCACCTGTGCTATGGATTTGGGATTTTCTAGCTTCTATGACCTATTTTCTTTAGATGTACCTCTCTATATGCTACACTGGATTTACTTGCCTAGACAGAGAAATTACTCAGAAACTAAGGGCGGGGAATTTCACACAACTCAAAGATTGCAGTCAATGTCACTACATGGTACCTTCAGAGGCTGCTAATTATTACATATGTTTCACTATATTCTGAACTATGATAAAGCAATATTAAGAAGTATAGAAAACATCAAAAGGAGTTGGAAGGAATACAGAGTCACAGCACCCAAAATAATTTGGTCCAATCTTTCCAAGAGGTACTATATATCACTGTCAAGCAAAAACAGATCAGCTAGAAAGAAAATCAAGGTATAGAAGAGTTAAACAACATAATCAATCAACGAATTTCAGGAATACACTGAACACTTCATCCAACATAAACAAAACATACATTTTTTTTAGTTCATATTGAACATATTACAGAATGGATCATATGTTAGGCCATAAAACTGTCATCAGTACATTTTAAAGCAGTGACATACCAAGATTATTTTCATATCAAAATGCTATAAAATTAGAAATCAACCAAAAATCAATTACATGAAAACTGGACAACACTTTTCTTAAAAATCCCTGAGTAATTGAAGAAATAGAGAACACAATTAAACATTTTTGAGATAAATAATGAAAATATAACATATGAAAATCTTTAGAACACAACAAAAGTCATACTCAGAGGACAATTTTTTTGGGGTTTTTTTTTTTCTGGGCATCACTGCTCTCTGGTGGTGGGAGGAGGAGGCCCAGCCCAACTGCTGGAATTGAACCTCTGTCCCAGTGGGCCGCAGTCCCGCGCACAGCCACTACGCCACTGGGGCTCAGCCCTCAGAGGACAATTTATAGCAATAAGTGCACATATTAGAATTGTTGTTAAACAAACAATTTCACATAGCAACTTCAACTAAACCATCAAAAGAAACCATCAAACACTAGCTAAAAATAAGTAATATATGTTAGAGCGGAAATAAATGAATCAGAAAAAAATAAACAAGATAAAAGTTGATTCTTTAAGGGATTAATAAAATTGATAAGCCAGAGGAAAATCAACAAAGGAAGAGGAAAAATATCAAATATTATGAATAAAAATGAAATGTACAATATCACAGTAGAACCAACAGAATAAAAAAGATAATTACAGAACATTACCCAAAAAAGGATTTTAACAAATTTCAAAACCTAGAAGAAATGAATAAATTTCTAAAAGCACAATACCTATCTAAATTAAAACATATTGCTATAAAACATTAACAAGTCTGTAACACAAGAAAATATAGACTGTCGTTTAAAAAATCCCAATATGAAAAAGTCTTAGATCAGATGCTTTTATGGGAATTATACCAGTCATTTGGAGAATTATATCAGTCATTTAAAGAAGGGTTAAAACCAATCCTACATAAACTATTCGAGAGTATAAAAGAGGATTAACTACGACCAAATTTACCTTATCAATCAACTATAACCCTGATACCTAAGCCACACAAAGATATCACCAGAATTGAAAATTATAGAAAAATAACCCCTATGAATAGACACTAAGATTGTCAACAAAATTCTATTCAACAAATTTTAAAAAGTTGATAAAGTTATACATCATGATCAAAAGGGATTTATTCCATCGCCATGGAAGTCACTCTTCTGTGTCACATTGGTATCAGCTTCTCATTTTTCCCTCCTTCTCCCAACTTCACTGCCTCATGAAACCTTGATAATCTATAAATTTTTTCCATGTCTTACACTGACCAATGTCTCCCTTCACCCACTTTTCTGTTATCCGACCCCCTTGGAAGGGATTATATGGCAATCCTTGTGATCAATTCCCCCATTCTCTTCCCACCTTTTTCTTCCCTCCTGGCATCACTACTCTCATTATTGGTCCTGAGGACTCCCTGTATTTCCAGCTCTGATTTGTACCAACAAACATGCTCGGATCTAGCTGGATTTGTAGGGTAGCATTGGAGTAGCATGGTGGGGGGTGGGGGTGGGGGGAGGAAGCATTAAAGAGGAAAGTTGTTTATTTCATTGCTGCTACATTGCACACTTCCTGGCTGTCTCTTCTTTATAACCCTTCTGTAAGGTGATGTTCAGTTGTCTACAGAGGGGCTTTGAACTTCCATTCTACACTCCCCCTCATTCACATTAATATGAACTGTTTTTTCTGGGACTTTGATGCGTGATACTGGATCCCATTGATGCTTCATGATCACACAGGCTGGTGTGCTTCTTCCATGTGCTTCTTCCATCTAGTTGCTTCTCGGCTACATAACCACTTGTCTTCAAACTTTTAAGACCATAATGCTATCTTTTTTGATAGCTGGGGACCATCAGCTTTCTTCACCACATTTGTTTATGCACCCATTTTGCCTTTACTGATTGTGTCGGGAAGGTATCATGAATGCCAGATCCCACAAAATAAAAAGAGAAAAATAACAAATGTGAATTAAATTTAAAATGTTTTTTTTAAATCAGAACCTTAAAATCTCTCCAGATTTCTTACCCATCAGACCTAAAAACTGATCTGAATGGTTATAAAAAGAGGAAGAGTAAAATAAAATTGACTTAGATTTTTCTGTCACAAAAAAGGTAGTTTCAAACAAACAGTAAGAAGTAATGAAAATATTCCATAAACTTTTGGAAGTCCTGTTTGACAAAGGTAGTTCTAAAATTCCCGTTTTAAATAAACAGCTCTAGGTTGCACTTATATAGAACTAAGTGAACGATATTATCCCCAAGGCTTTAATCTCAGATTAGTAGTTAGAGGCTCCAAATTCCTGAGCAAGTGAAGGTTTGGTCTTTAAGTCTAAGACACTTGAGTCAATAGTACCTGGCATGTATAAATTAATACTTCCAATATTTGCTTACTGGTATTTTTACTGATTAGGCCATACCTCACTGCCAATTTTTTAAAAATCATTTAAAACAGAACATCTAAACCTACCAAATTTTCAAAATAGATCATTTCCTAGATTAATAACTGAATCTAGGATGTTCTCCTTCACACCGTTGCAATTATAGCTTTTAATTTCTTCTCTCATAAAGAAACTGGCCCACTCTAAAGAAAAGTATCTTGGAAAAAAAATAACCAACATAAAATCAGTTGTATTTATCAAAGCACTTGGCTGTTTTTATATAATAGAATATTTACATTTTAAAATTTTGGATGAGCCCCCTGGGGCCAGTGGTTAGAATGGAACTACTGGATGGGTGGAGAGAAGATGCGATAGAGACGGAACCAGCTGCAAGGATCTACATATGACCTATCTGGAGCATGGGCATGGGGGAGTGGGCTGAAGGAGGTGTCGGGCAGGGTGACATATGACAGAATAATAATTATTTATAAAGTATGGAAGGTGGATGGGAGTGAGAGAGCAGGGGAACAGGGAACGGGTTGGAGGAACTGACACCAGGGGCTGGGGGAAAGGGCGGCTGTTTGGAGAATGATGACGGCAGCGGACGTGCGAGGGTTCTTGTCACAGTATGTTTTTTTATGTATTGGAAAAATGATGTACGAGCCCCCAATAAAATGATTTTAAATTAAAAAATTTTTTTTCAATTCTTCCATATTTTGTTTTAGGTAGTATCAGACTTCTCTTGTTTAATTTTACAACCAATCTAAACAGAGAAGTTAGTCTAATTTGCATTCATTATTTAAGAAAGAAAAGTAAGCTATCAAGTCAACCCCTTCCTGTGGATTGTAGGTATGTGTTCGGTTGATCTTCCTTTAAATTTTCTCCTTCTAGAGTCACACAATTATTTTCATTTTCTTTTATCTTTTCGTTTACATAAGAGAGGCTATTGAGCAGACTGTTTGAAATAGTCATTTCTGAAACATAAATAACAAAACTATCAAATATCAAGGTCCTATATGCTAGATTAAGTTCTGGAGATACATATGATGAGCAAAGTTTCAAGTGACATTAAAACCTTAGGATAGATAATGAGAGAACAAGAAAGAATCCTTTACTGAATTTTTAAGTTAATCTTAAAGAGCTTTTCATTAATGCCCAAACCTACCACCCACTTGTCCGCTTGTCGTAATGTGGCTAATGGTGGCACTATGACGCTGAACAGTTTTCAACAGTATTTCCAAACTTCAAAGGATAGGAAGGTTATCTCCTTCAAAAATTGTTGTTAGGGGTCCTCAGGTCGGCTCTGACCCACAGGGACCCTTTGCACAGCTGAGCAAACATTGCAGAGTCCTGCGTCATCTTCACACTTGCGCCTTTGCTGGAACCCATTGACGCAGTCACTGCATCAACCCATCTGGTTGACGGCCTATCTCTTTCTCATTGCTCTTCATTTTACCAAACACGTCGCCAAACTTCAAAAATTCGTACCCCCCCCCCAAAAACCAAACTCTTTGTATAATAAAAAGAATGCTATCTGGTATAGTTCTGGAAAAGGGAACAATTAACTCGAGTGCTAGCATCGGAAACATGGTGCATGAGTGAGCAGGCAGCAATCTATTCTGCCGCACACGGGGTCCTCGTGAGCTGGGGCTGACTCCACAGCCACTAAAAGCACAATGTGAGAATGTTATCGATAAGGTATTTACACAAAAGCAAAAACAGCAGTGAAGCTATTATCTGTGTAAATAAAATAGAAGGAGGGCGTGTGGGAGAAAGAAGTAGGGTTGAGTATTTACGCTCTTCCAATTTGACAAGTAATTACTTGGGTTTCCAATGTCTAGAGCTGACTGATGACCTTCACAATCTAGCAGAAATCCTATGAGAAAGGCTGACAAAAATTGCATCTATTTTTATGGAGAGTAATAATAGGAAAAACTAGATTTTACCCAAGAATAGACAGTGATGAACACTGGTGCATCCTTATCAGAAAGGGACCACTGTTTGATGGAGTTTAAAGGCTGTTCAGTCTCCTGGAGAGCCTCTAAATTGAGTTGATTGGTAACTAGACTGCATGGATCCCCCACCCCCATCCTCCACCCTTTAATCAACATCTCTTTAGATCCCTTTCATTCCAATACAAGGTCTTATGGGAAAATAGTGAAATGCAGGCACAGAATATTTCATCAGTTGTTCAGTGCCAGACCATATTTTTTCAGTTTATATTTAGAATACTTAGATTGCCAAGAAACACTGAAAAACATACAGCGAAGAACTTCTCGTATGAATTACAATGCACTAGTGTCACACAAATCACCAAAACGAAGGGATCAAGGAATTTTATTTTTGAGTTACACTTTTCAAAATCAAAGAACTCCGCAACACAGAAACTTATCTTTCTAAATTAATAAGATAACAACAAAAGGCAAACACGTTTTTATTTAACTAATGAAAAATTAAAATGTGTCCCTCATTTTATGCTGTATAAATCATTATCTCTTTTCAGAATTGCTTTCTAGAATGCAGAAAGGTCTTTTGTTCCCTGGGAGTGTAACCCTTATAAGCTTATTTGTTCAGCACTCTCCATGAAAGGGAACTTAATAGACTCTTATTTATTGGCAAATATTCCTGTATTTCATTTATATTTTCAAGGTTTTCATTGGCAACCTGTGACAAGTTGTAAAATGTGCCACTTCTCACCAGAACAGCTTATGGAATCTGTCAGCTCTTGCTGTAATTTACATGAACTTTAATTATGAATCAGTGTTGTGTTATGAAGAGAAACGTTCATTATTAATGCCCTCACTGTATCCTATCACCAATATTTTCCTCTGGATGATCACACCTGTGAGTAGGAGCACGTACAGGGTTTGCTTCATCTGAAGGGGAAGATATAAGAAAATTATGCGTGTTGTAGGAAATTTTTACATTGCAAATAAGCAAAGATATTCTTTCTGGAAAAATGAAAAATCTCCTGAGACTGTTGGTGACTGACATTGTATTTTATCAGGATGCTGAAACAACACACTTATCAAATAAAAGAGAAGAAAAATTGCAAGAGATTTGATCTCCTTTATAGCTTCTAATAGTAAAATACACTGTATGATTAATGAACCTGTCAGCAGTAATGGGAAGAATATGTAACAAGTAACTATGCATTACTCGTCTGTGATTTTATCTTTTATAAATCCAGCCATGTGTATTGTGATAAGATTAACTCTTTACAATTTTAAGGTAATGCTATAAAGTAAGTTAGAAACCAAGTCTATATTGTATTTCCTTCTCTGACATTCACTAATGTGACTTTAAGAACACATTTCCTTTAATCAACAAATACTCCATTAGCAGCTTATTAAGTTTATATAACAATAAAAGTCATTACTGGGTGTTTGAGGAAAGAAGAAAAATGCTCTGGCACTCTGAGTGCATGCTATATTTCTATGAGAAAATGTATTTTTAAAATGTGTTCTTCGATGGATTTATTAGCCTATATAATATTCATAGAATTCAGGACTAGGCATGTAAGTACCATTACTCAAAAACATATGCAAGGCTTATTATGCTGAGATGCATACTCTAGTAAGAATATCATCTTCATATCAGATGAATTAGAACCAATGTACGAATGAAAGAGAGAGGAGAAGAAGGGATGGGAAAGAGAAAGGATAAGATGACAGGGAAAGAGGAATAAAAGAAAGGCAGAAAGGGAGGGATAAAGACACGCTCTGACACAGCCCATAGGAAAGCACATATCTGGGGTGGGGGGGGGGGGTTGAGGGGAGTAAAAAGAGAAGTGTTAAAATTGAAAAATCCTTCATTGTTGCCTTTCTCTTTAAGCCTCTTCATATAAAGAAATATGTTCTCAGTTATGTTCTTTATGGACCATCTAAAATCAATCTAAGGATCGCAATATTTAAAGTCCTTGGTTTCAGTAGCCAGAACCTTCATGATTTGCTGCCTGCTAGAAGACTAAAGTCTCTGTGACTTCTCTGCTAATCTTTTCAGTCACCTTTCTGTCTTCTGTACCCAGATTTAAATCTGCTTTTACTTTAATAGGCTACACACATGGGCTGCAAAGAAGGAAAGTGCAGATTTAAATGGTGTACATGTTACAGTGTGTTGGAGGGAGAGAAGAAATATTTCACGAGCTCATACTATGTCATGGAGACTGCATTAAATATGTAAATGTATTCCCTTATTTTGTATTTTTAATGCTGCATGGCTATTCTGTGCTCTTCAATTTACACCATGTCAGAAAGGTACTTGAGGCATCCTTGAGCAAGCTCGTGCTCAGCGCCTTTGAGTCGCTCCTTGAGATTCAGCAACAAGAAGAATTCTGCATGGACAAGGTCATGGGTGCAGGGTGAAAGGCGCAAGTCTTCCTGAGAAAAGCCTCATAAGATAATTCTTGCTAGCCTCAAAAATTGAGCTGATACATTGTCCTGATTGGAATGTATATATTATATATATTATATATGTATATATATAAATTACACTGAGAAATATATATATATTTCTGGGCTTTTTTTCCCTCACTAACGTCATTTTTGGTTTTCTTAAAACTTAATAAGCTACTTATCCTGGGTATCCTGTGTCCTTCAGGAAAAACTATCAAGAGTACTCCTTGGAAATCCCAACAAATATTCTGTATTATCTTTCTATCTAACTGCTTTCTCTTGAAACCGCTGTAACTGGTGTGGCAGATCACCCCAGAAGTTACCGCCATGCTCTCTGGATCATGATTCAGCCATGAATCTTTCCTTAAAATTGTTTCCTTTAACTTTGATCATACTGAAAAGACTGATGGGAGTCTAAATCCCTCAAGCTAGCTGAACTTGACGCCAGTACAACTTTTTTTAGGAGCCTTTTTTTTTTTTAAGGTATCCTAACAAGACTAAGACAAGAGTATTATCGAGGAAACATGTTTGCAGCTATCCAATAATCAAAGGCACACACATACACAGAAACAAATTCATTACGATCAAATCAATTCCAATTCATAGCTATCTGATATTCGGTTTCTGAGACTGTAAATCCATGTAGAAGCACACAGCAAGACATGTTCACATGTACTTTAAAAAAAAACGAGCTGTGCATATGAACTGCTACCTATAGAGGTAATTTTATTTGCCCTTATATTAAAAGAACAACAACAACCAAAAACCATACCCGCGGCAATCAAGTCGATGGTGACCTGTAACAATACTATAGGACAAGGCAGAACAGTCCCTCTGAGTTCTCCAGACTGCAAATCTTTACAGAGGTAGAGAACCTTTTCTTTTTCCTGCTGAACAATAGCTCGTGGGAGGTTTCAAACTTCTGACCTTTCAAAGCACAGCCCCAAAGCAACTGGCTCTTTTGGGTTTTAAAATGAATTCTTTTTCTTGAAAATTATGTAAAGTTGTAGGCCAAAAATTGGTCACTTAGAGAAAACTATATCATTATTATTAATTCAAACTTCCAAGCTTTGTTTCTTCTTATTTAGTCAGCAATATTTTACTCCTCCCACTTAACTATAGGACATAAAATACATAATCCATAATGGAAAATGTCTGTTTATAAGTAATGTACTTTTTTATAGCATTGTTGCTTTTTAATGAAGCCTGTGAATTTAAGACACACTTAAAGCCATATAGCTTTGTGGGGAAAAAAACCTCTTGACATTTCTTGAGAAAAAATACTTTGTTAAAATTTACTCTCATGTGTTTTTAGAAACAAAATACTATGGAAATAAAAGCTTTTCAAAATTAATCTCTGCTGAAGGTCAATCTATAAAGCATCCACAAAATTTGGAGCTCTTTCTTAAAATCCCAATAACATTTAGATTAACTTACCAGAATCATGAAGATAACAAAGATTCAATATTTAGATTAAAAAAAAGAGAATCAACTTAGAAAGCAACTGCTGAGTTCTAATTTGAGGAAAAGATGGGGGGGGGACGGTTACTATCAAAAGTTCAACTCAAGTCCATATAAATGAGATCAACTACAACTTTAATAATGTTACAGAATGACTCTACAGGACAAAGGAGTGCAAATATTCCCAGAAGCAGATTAGACTGCCTCATTTTGCTCCCACTGATAAACAGGGAGTTTCAAACCATCCACCTTTACTTAGTAGTTGATTGCTTTAACAACTTTGCTACCAGACCTTCTCATAAGCAATGTGAGAAGTTTAAGAACTATGACATTTAAAAGTGAAGATTGTCTTCATTGAACAGTTATCTATATAAAACTCTCAGGGTTTTCTTGCTCAAGGAAAGAATTAAAGAATGTTTTAGAAAATCACTACCAGGAATAAAAAAAGAATTATAATCTCAATTTTTTTATTACCTAGATATGTTAACTGGAGGTTACTGAAGTTCCATTGAAGCCAAGAAAGATAGATGGTACATTGAGTTTGCTTTCAATTTAGAGGTATACAATGGATACCTTACTATCCTTATGTGCTTTTATTTTTTAATATCTGGCTCCAATTTGAGTTTTGTATTTTATAATAAATGCATGTTAGTTTGATAAAGTATTAAATCACTGACAATCACTAACAAGTAAGAGTAAATGCTGTAAGTATTATGTCAACAAACTGATTAGGCATGCCTAAAAATGTCTGTTTGCTAGAACTCTGAATTCCTATCCTGGCAGGGCCAGCAATATAAGGAGAGCTTGTTAAGTGATGAGCTAAGGAGTAGACACATACCAGAATGTTGGCCATGCACATTTGAGCAAGTGGAGAAATGGTTAAGATTTACAATTTCACAAACTTACTTCAGTTGGTATTGTTTGGTCTGGCTTCAAAAGAAAAAAATAATATCTACTTCTTAAATGATGTGTTTGTATACACGTCTGCTGAAAGATTTATCCCAACCACAAGGGAATATATTTCGCTCTAGGCTTCCAAATAAGAGATTAAGGGATCCAGTATGAGCCATCAGATGGTCATTTGGTAACCATGGCAGGAGAATCTCTAGTGCTCGCCACTCTCGTAGACACATGTCACAGGATACCAACTTGGCATGGCAGATTCTAATAAACTTACTTACTTTACGTGATGTTGGCTAGGCCATATCTCTTCATAAATCCTGAATTCCCATTGAAGTAAGTAAGCCTCTGTTTGTCATGGAAGTTTATCATCATTCTGTTTATCACAATGAAGTCAATGGGAGCTCTGAGCATGCACAGAAAGAAACCGCCAGCACAATCAAGCCCTAAATACTAGAAGTCTGGAGAGAGGCCAATGATTAACTGGCATGAATATTGAATTGCCATCTTGCCTCTACAGCTGGTCTCCTCAAATCCAGTGGGAGACCACAGGAGTATGCACCATAGAAATGGCACCTACCTGGAGCCATCCAGCTGGCAATATGACATTTGGTTGTGGCCACTACTTTCATCACCTTTTATAGAATTAATTGATGGTGGAAATTAAAGTAAAGCAAAGTTATCTTTGCAGCAAAGCACATGCATCATGCAAAGAAATATGAAACCCAGTGATTCAAATGCAAACAGTGGCAGAATAGATTCTTAGCCACATTATATCATGAAACTCAGGCTGACCCAGGACACCTATCAGAAACACTCAGTTTCTGAAGGGCAAGATTGTCTCAAGGTCTTATCCGCACTGCGTTACCAGAGCGCAGAGAACACAATCAGATCGTTCTCTGTGTCTTGATGTAGATGTTGTCTTTTTAAAGCAAGCTTGATTATATTCTGAATAGGTCAGTGTGTGGGTCTGACATTTCTTCTCAGTTTCCTGTGACCTTTTAATAAGAATGACTTGGTTTTGCACTGCAGAAAATGGAACTGTCCCTTTTCAATCAGTGAGTATGAGAAGCACCATTTGAACATATCACACTTCCTGTACTGCATTACTGCTCATGAGACAAGGCAAATCAAATGCACTCTTTTAAAAAAAATGTCCTATTTAGCTTTAAGTTTACTTTTCACATACTCTTGCCCATCCATTTAAAAAATCTGAACAAATATGTGGTCACACTTGCTCAAGAAAAGTAACAAATTAATAAAACCTTTGGTGAACAAATTTGACTTATGTAATGTATGCTTAACCAGATGTCATTTTTGGATGGTATTACAAAGAATTATTAACATGGATCCTTTGTGGTTATAGAGAGACAATTATCGACTATTTTTTTTTAATTTCCAAGCTGTTCCTCTTATTAGGTTTTAAGAGTAGATCGCCAGTGCCTGGCAAGAATGTTCTCCACTCAACTCATGAAATAATACATCTTGACAGTCATAGATCAAGCCTTCTCGTGCCCCACAGCAAGACTGATAGGATGTGAGGCTCACAAGATGAATCCATTCTGCACCACCCAAGAAGCTCGGGGTTAGAACCACCTCTGACCAAACATGGGATAGGAGGGTGTAAATACACCTTGTGTATTTACAAAGGGCCTGGGTTTCCTAGTGTTGGCAGGAAATTAAAGTAGATCAAAGTTATCTTTGCAGTATTTCCACCACGGTATTTGTAAGCACAATAAGGTAAGCACAGCCTTGATAACTAATCCAGGGAATGCCGAGCAGGACTGAACAGTGACCAGGGGGTATATGGGAAGGCAAAGCGGGAGGGAGAGAAGTAGTTATCCCTGATAGGACAGTCGAGGTAAGCCTTGGATAATTCTGCCAGCATAGTTCCTCTCCTTGGGCAGGCAACAGACGAGAAGCAAATAATCAACAAGTAAAAATAGTTTTTTCTTCTGATGATGATGATTGATTTTCAACTAAGTGCAAAGCCATGTGTGTCAAGGAAAAATAGAATTGTGTTCCTTTGTGTGTTCAGTGGTTAGTTTTGCTTCAGAAGACCTTTATTCTGAGGACACTTGGGGTGGGTCTGAATCTCCATGATTCAGCTAGCAACGAAGCATGTTAACTCTTTGTCCCACCTGGGGATTCCTGAGAAACACAGTGAAGAGCTATCTGGAAGAGCAAGGTTGGCACACTTTTTTCTATAAAGAGGAAGAAAATAAATATTGTGACCTTCAGAGGTTGCATTTGCCCTTGGTCACATAGTTTATTATATAACCCCTTAAAACATATTAAGGCTTTCTTACTTAATTGAAGAAACTTACAAAAATCTTCCTTTGGGCGACAGTTTTCAATGTTTACAAGAACAAATGTACACAGAGGCTCCCAAGTGGAAAATTAGAGAACTGTAGGCAAAGTGTCCGTAAGGAGCGGAGGAATGAAAGTCAGTTCTTGGAGAGGTGGGCTCTGCCAAGGAGTTTGGTTTTTATTCTAGATACAATACTCTTTCTCTCTCACATACACTGTCATGGAGTGGATATTGACTCATAGCAATCATGTTGGACAAGGTTGAACTTCCCCTGTGAGTTTCCAAGATGCTCTAGAGGAGTAGAAAATCCTTTCTCCTTTACATACAATATGAGACCACCAAAGATTTCTAGATAAGGTCGTGATCTAATCTGAATTTTGTTGTAAAAAGGACTTTGCATCCTGTGTAGAAAAAGTGACCTTCGTTTTGTGCTCAGATGTGAAATCAGAGTCTGATGACCAGGCATCGGGACAGACAGAGCACGGCAGTGGGTGTGGGAAGATGAAGGAGGCAGAGACCCCTTTGCTACTGCTTGACTTCCAGACCTATTGGATTCTACTCTTCAGTGTTCTGTCGAGGACATTATTTTTTCTTCTTCTTTTAACCTTTAAGAACACAGTTTAAATTTTTAAATGTTGTTAATTCCCATGTGATTATTCCGTCAGCCATATTTTTAAAAGCATAAAGGTGTCTCTTTAAGCATACCCTCGTGTGAATCTACAATACCAAAACCTCTAGGGAAAAGACTAGTGAAATACACAGTAGTCTTTTCCCCCTTCAGGACATGGGACTAGGCTTGAGTTGAAGTGCTTACTGCTTTCAGGATGTGACTCACCATTTCCACTCTAACCTGCTCTCTGTTTTGCCTGAACTACTTCTTAGCAGACTGCTTGCCAAAGTTCCCCCTTCGATAAAATTCTATCAGGACTCAGGAGAGTCCCCGGAGAAAAGAAATGTTCATCTACCTTCACGAACGATTCCAGAAGTGCACACCTGTGTGTTGAACTTTATTTGTGGATTCTGCCTCTCTGCTCCCTCTGAGAACTTGTTCATAATCTCCCATACCGATTCTTAACTGGGGACATTCGTGTATTCCTTTAATTAAACCAACTATGCCCTGAGTCTCTTGCATGGGATACAATTATTTTTAAATTCTTTCTAAATAGCGAGAGCTCACTGTCAGCAATCACATCTGGGGACGACTCTATACAGAACCGTCTGCTAGGCAAATTAATAAAAACAGGTAAGCACATTAAGGACACTGATTCTTATTGAAATTTAGGTAACTCTTTCAATGTTTATTTGATCGTAAGAGCTGGTTTTCGTCAAATAAATAACTACTCACTCAAAATATTTTGAGAAGCACAAAGTTAAGTTATTATCCTCAGGCTGATTGGAGTAGAGGATGGGCAGAGAAAACAACAAGCAATCTAGGTGGTGTAACCAAGCAGCACTTCATCCCATTTCAAATTAGCCCTTCGAGCAAAGTCTGCAGCTAGCATGAGCCTGCATGGAAGGAAACAATATTCTCAACCTTGGACTACTTCCCGAGCAGGACCAACACACTGAGATGCCCCAGTGAATGGACAGGGAATATTGAAGCCACAGAAGAACAGACATCTGATTATTCCAAATTAGGCACCTGACCATCTCCCAGCATGTTCCAATCCCAAGC
Organism: Nesogale talazaci; assembly: GCA_004026705.1. Lineage (NCBI taxonomy): Eukaryota > Metazoa > Chordata > Mammalia > Afrosoricida > Tenrecidae > Nesogale > Nesogale talazaci. Next base: position 50,233 of record PVJH01006957.1, read on the forward strand.
TGCTAAATGATTCTTGAGAACATGTGTGAACTGTGGCTAGAACAATTTATTTGTCAGGGAGGCAGTGTGTTAAGAGCACAAGTTCTTTGCCTCATGCAGGGCTGTGTTAAAATTCCAGTCTTTTTGTCTTCCTGCTGTACAATAATTCCTCCATATCCTGGTGTATTGATGTTTGAAATAGAATGACTAATTATAATATTATGAAGAGTATGAAATGAGCTGCTATGCTAATAAACTATTTGATACATTCTTGTGAACTGCCACCAAATGGATCCCCAACTCAGTCTTCTACAACAGCGTTCTTCAGTTTCTGTCGGAGGCTTTCATTGGCTGATTTCTGAGAATTTACCAAATCTTTCTGCCTAGTCCATCTTAATCTGGAAACCCTACTGAAATCTGTTTAGCACTAGGGCAAACATACAGCGTTCTACAAGAAAATTGGTAGTGGCTGTACATAGGTACACATTGTCTGGGATGTCAATCTGGGACTTCTGCTGGGAAGGTGTCAATTCTACCATTAAATCATCAACATTTGATTGCCTGATCGGTAGGAGGGTCTATATAAATGGAACTGCTCAAAAGCTTTTGAAAAGTATTTTAATGTACCATCCCTAAACTTAGTCAGACTTTTCATCTCAGACTTAAATTTTCCATAATGCAAAATAAGATCATGTATTAAGATCCTTTCATTATATCCTAATATAGACATGTGTATTCCATGTGTTGTGGGTTGCATTATTTCTCCCTAAAATGTGATATAAATTCTATCTTCTATGCCTATGATCATAGACTCATTTAAAAATAGGCTGCTATGTAATAATAATAGAATAGGATTAAGGTCTGCCTCAAATTGATTTCTTCTGGGTATAAAAGTGGTTAAACAAGCGAAAATCAGAAACAGAAATGGGGGAATAAAGGTACCAACTGACTTGAAGATCACATAGAAGCAAAACTTAAGAGCGACAAGGGCCATCCTCCAGAAACAAGAGATAGAGACTCACTGCCCCCCAACAGTTTTATTGCACATAATTTACATACAGACAATTCAATCATACATTCTACAGTGCAGGGGTATTGGACAGTCACAGCCACATCAATCTTAGAGCACCCGACCCCCATCCCATGGCTAGATTCCTTTAAAATGAGTTGTGCAATCACATCCAGTTATAGTGCTGCCTCCTGCCTTCATTAATTACTCCCCAAATACCTTTTCGTTCCATATTTCCCACCCCCATCCCTGAATTCCCTATAACCCCTTGTATCAATTATTTTCATTATGTATCCACTTTTCCTGTTCTTCACAGCTAAAAAACCAAACCGAAAAAAAAAATGTGTTCTAAACTCATCAAGGTGGTATGGCTAAAATCATAATAGTATACAGATAAATTGGCAAATAATGTATAAGGACATCAACATTCAAAAATTCAGTCAGGAAATATCTGCCTTGGAACTTGTAAGAGATACTTGCCCCCAGTACAAATTCAGGTCGGGTCTATAGGGGCGTCAACTGGCCAAGTATGAAATTTGATCCAGCATCATCAAAATGACAGTGGTCTTGCCTGGTCCTAAGACTATTCAGGACTCTTGCCTTGGACTAGAAAGGACCTGCTAACAGCTCAGTCTGACTGCAGGTGAGTGTAGGGGTCCCACTGACCTCCATAGGCTTCTTCAAATTGGATGTTCATAACTTTAGCTCTGATACTTACAGAAAGGCTTACTTTAGATCCAGGACCTTGAATTTGGCTTTTAGCCTCTTGAACTATAAGAAAATAAATAACTTTCTTTCTTAAAGCCATCACTTGAACTATTCCTGTTATAGCAGTACTAGACAACTTTAATCTTATTTTTTAACAAGTGAGATATATCTAACCATATATAAGCCTTCAGAAATAGATACAATTTCTCCACATCCTCTCAAGCATTTATTGCTTTCTGATTTTATTTAAATTTTGCTGAGTGTCAATGTGAGGTGATAATTCATTATTGTTTTAGTTTATTTAATCATATAGCTATTGAATGAGATAAGATTTATATGATTGGTGGCTACCTAGATATCATCTTTTAATAAATTGTCTATTCATTCTTTGTGCCCATTTTTGATTGGGTTAATGTGTTTTTTCTTATTAGGGCATTGCATTTCTAAACAAAAAGTTTTTTTTAGATATATCTTGTATTGTTTTGTTTTCTGTATTTCTATTTTATTAGTAGAAAAGAGATGACATAAAATAGTATGCGACTGAGCATAGGCCAGTAAGGTATACAATACCTAGTAGAATTCTACAGTCGCCTCAAAATTCTGAAAAATCAGATGTGTTTGAAGTCTCTAGTTCTGAATTTTCTTGGGGGGAGGGGGTCAAATACCCTAAAAACTGCTACACAAAAGCAGATGAAAGCATAGTTCCCAATAAATGTCAGAGGGTAAAATTTAGAGAGATTATTTATTCGTGTGTCTAACTACAAGCAGCTTACCTTGAACAGAATATATCACAGGCTTCCTATATGTACATGTACATATAAATGAAACTTAAACTAACTGCTAATATAGCCTCAGCTGGCAGAATTTTGATGGCTGAGTTAAGTTCTTTAATGAAAGCATTATATATTAGCTTTGTTAGTTATGACATATATTCTTCAAAGAGTGTCACTTCAGAGAACATGAAGTTATGATATTTTTGCTCACAATTTATTAAAAATAAAATAAAGATACCCAAAACTACATTATAAAAGTTGCAGCATAATTTAAACATCACCATTTAACACATGTATTTTACAAACTTTTAAATGGATTGCAATATAAATGTGATTCCCAAAGGATGGTTACAAAATTAATGAAAATATATCACAACATAATTTACTGAAAAGTATGTGGTGTAGTAATGGGACACAAAATTCTATGATTATATTTTCTTTCATTTCACCGTAGCTCTTTTACAATAATTTGTATTGAAAATAACATCTGGCATTCATATAGAATACCTAAATTTAATACCTTCGTGAATGTGATAACCAGGCAGATGTCATCATCATAATCATCATCATTATCATCATCATCTACCAATGCTAGATCGCTCTTCCAATAAAATTGCTTGAAAAATAGAGTGATTTAAGACACTTTTGTGTTTTGATAGCAACCTAAAGAAGAGTTATAGCTATTCATATCCATTTACACAATTGGGATTAATATTCGATACACTTTAACATATTTTAATTTTTAAAAATAGGGAGTAAGAGGGTCTAAATAAGGTATACATAGATGCAAAACTAATTGATAGCAAAATATGTGCTTTTTAATATCTATTTTCAAAATAGATTTATAACATCTCATTTCAAACTGCTAACTTAGAATTTAAATCTATTAAGCATTGTGAGAGAAATAGAATAATTTAATATTAGTAAATTTTCAAAAGAATTAAATAAATGTTATTGAATAAGATACATGCCCACATTTATTTATAAAGGACTACTTATGTGCAACTCTAATCAAAGGGACTATGCAAACAAATATAAAGAAATTGGACAAAAAAATATAAACACTTCTAATAAATGTACAGCCACTTTTCAAAATGGAATTGTGGGACAGTAAAATATCTGATATGGCTCTTCTAGCTGTAGTCTTTGTAACTCTTGCCAATTAATTAGGTGGGATCATGCAAACAAGGCCTGTGGAACCCTAGTAAGGGGACTGGTCAGTTTTACCAGTGCTAAAGAGTCAAAATAATACCTCTTAAGCAAAGATCTCATCACCAACTGCCCCTCCCCCACGTTTCTCCCACCCCCAACAAGAGCCCAGGGGGAGCATCTCCACTGGATCCTGAACCTCCTTGGTCCAGGAAACAGAGGGGTGACACCAGAGGAGCAGTTGCAGGAGAGGCAGCAAAACCCAGAGCTGAGATGGAGGGAGAAAAGCTCAGTACCTTGGTGGGTCAGGCCAGGTTGGCTCGAGAAACAAATCCAGGGACACCACATTTGGGACAGGAGACTTGCTGATGGAAAGGATAATCTCTAGGTCAGTGGTTCTCAACCTTCCTAGTGTTCCACCCCTTTAATACAGTTCCTCATGTTGTGGTGACCCCCAACCATAAAATTATTTTCATTGCAGGCTGAGCCCCCGTGACGTAGTGGTTGTGTGTGGGACTGTGGCCCCCTGGGTTGGCGGTTCAAATCCAGCAGCAGCTCTCCAGGAGCAAGGCTGGGTTTCCTACTCCCACCATCAGGCAGTGAGGCCCGCCCAAAATTATTTTTATTGCTACTTCATAGCTGTCATTTTGCTATTGTTGCGCATAGGCCAACCCATATGAAAGGGTCATTCAGTCCCTAAAAAGGTCGCAACCCACAGGTCGAACCGCTGCTTCAGATGCATAAACAGGGAAGCTAAATGACCAACCCAAAGCCCTGGAGCTGAAGGCACCCTTGGGCTGAGGCATATGAGAGTGTCATGCCCCTTGATCACACTTAGTGTAACATTATCAGAGCGGGGCGAAAAACCAAGGGGCTGGGTAGCTGAAAGTCCAAGGGCAAGAGGGAGACATGACAGGAGACACAGAGTCTGTCCTGACCAAATAAACTCTACAGCGAGCATTTCTGATCTTGAATTGCTATCCAGTAAGGCACCTAACAAGCCCATATTTGTGAGTGGTGTCTCTGAATTTTGTGTGACCATTGCAATGCATTTTCGAACCCAGTCTGAAGAAGAGAGCATGCTCAGGCGGGAAGAGCTGATGTCAGAATTGGTAAAGCAAATTGGAGGTGGAGGCAGGCCTGATCACTGCTTCATAAGCATTGGCCTTGGGCCAAGGTTCGCTTCTCCTTCCTGCTTGCACAGTCAGAGATCAGACAATTATCTCTAAGCCATAAGAATAAGAATAAGAATTCTCCTTTTGGAAAGAAGAACCTAGGGCACAGGTTAAAACAATGCAAAGAGATTTTATTTTCTTCTTTCTCTTTAAAAGTAGGCTTCTGTTTTAGAGTTTTTTTAATATTTTAGTGGGAGCTCATACAACTCTTATCACAATCCACACATACATTCATTGTGTCAAGCACTTTTGTGCATCTGTTTCCCTCGCGGTTCTCACAACACTTGCTTTCCACTTGAGCCCCTGGTATCTGCTCCGTATTTTCCCCTCCCTCCCTGCTCCCCGACCCCCATGAACCCTGATAATTTAAAAATCATTATGATTTTGTCACATCTTACACCATCTGACATCTCCCCTCACCCACTTCTCTGCAGTCCATCCCCCAGGAAGGAGGCCATGTGTAGATCCTTGCAATCTGTTCTCCCGTTCTATCCCACCTTCCTTCCACCCTCCCATCATCGTCCCTCTTGCCACTGGTCCTAAGGGGTTCTTCTGGCCTGCATTCTCTGTGTCTCCAGTTCCTATCTGTTCCGGTGTACATCCTCTGGTACAACCGGCTTTGTAAGATAGTGTTGGGGGGGGGGAGGAAAGTATTCAAGAACTAGAGGAACATTGTATGTTTCATCATTGCTACACTGCACCCCGACTGCCTAGTCCCCTCCCTGAACCTTCTTTGAGGGAATGTCCAGCTGCCCACAGATGGGCTTTGGGTTTCCACTCTGCACATCCCCTGATTCACAATGATATGATTTTTTGTTCTTTGATGTCTCATGGCTGATCCTCTCAGCGCCTCACGATCACATAGACTGCTATGCTTCTTCCATTTGGGCTTTGTTGCTTCTTGGCTAAATAGTCACTTATTTATTTTCAAGCCTTTAAGGCCCCAAACTCTACATCCCTCCACAACTGGACACCATCAGCTTTCTTCACCACTTTTGCTCATGCACCCACTTTGTCTAGTTGAAATTTGCAAATATGTGCTTTTCTTAATTTTATCATCAAAAATGTTAAACAATCTATGTATTTTATAAAAGAGATACAATACTCTACAAATGAAGAATATACCTCTTCACTACACACCCACCAATAAAATTCACTTAAAATAACTGTAAAATAGCTGAGGAAAGAAAATATAATAAATATAAATTTAAAGCAGAACTCACTTATGTCAAATTTTCTGACACTGAGGAAATAAAACTAATAAATGTCCCATTCAATAGAAAACAAGAATTTGAGGTGCCAATAATATTCATCTTCAAAAATGTTGCTTCGTGTATCCTGGCTGCTTTTCATTTGTTTCAAGTAGCAGGGCCGCTTCAGTCCCTGAAGATGAATATTAGAAAACTAAGAATGGTGATCCTGGGTGACATGAGATAAACAAATAAGCTTTATAATTGCCCACAGGTTATTTCTTTGAAAGCATTTCTAAGTTTCAGCACAAGGAGAACCCAAGAGAAATTCAGTGGGCTGCAATAGCTGATGATACAGAATTGGGAGCTCCAGACTCAGCAGGGAGGTCCAGAGAGGAGAAACCTGTGCAACAATCAACTGCAGAGATTTAACCGCATCCCACTTGAGTATTGCTCAATGTACATAAAATAAAATCATCCGAGGCCAGGAAAGAGCCAGATGAAAAAATTACAGAAATAGAATCCAGTACACTTATAGAAAAATAAGGAGCAACTCTTCTCATCAATCAGATCACTGTGTCACTCTGAGTTTTAAGAATGAGATGGCCCCCGCTGTCTGTCTCTTTGTGTTTTTGGAGAAGCGCTGCCTTTTGGACAAGTGATCACTATAGACAACAAGCTCTTTCCCAGCCAGGAGATACTCTTCCAGTCCTCCCTCTTTGGAGTGGAGTGTGTTGCCATAAACGAAACTACTGACAGTAGCACCCTGAAGTGTGACTTTGATATTTGCAAGGACCTGTATGCCAACAACGTCTTGTCTGAGATCACCACTATGTATCGTGGTATTGCTCATCTCATACCAAAGGAAATCACTGCCCTGAATCTTGGCACCATAAAGATTAAGACAGGGATCGTGGGGGTTCTCTCTGTGTTGTTTCTCAAAAGATGGATCATCCTGAAAACTACGATGCGATATAAAAACTGACCCCTTCTCCTAGTGTTGTATGAACATTATTTGCATAGTCCCACTCAATCATTTTGTAAAGTTAGAGAGACCTGGGTAAAAGAACTGTGTTAAGAAATTTCCATCCTTGGGCTAAGTCCTGGTGGCCTAGTGGTTGAGTGCGGGACTGCGGCCCACAGGGTTAGCAGTTCATATCTAGCAGCAGATCTCCAGGAGCAAGACTGGTCCTCCTACTCCCACCAGGGGGCAGTAATGCACACACAAAAAAAGAAAAGAAATTTCCATCCAACACACCTGGTAAGAAATTTTTAAAGTCTTAAATTAATGAGCTTGTATTGTGTCTTCTTGTTAGATTATTAAATGTATTTAAGATGCCAATTATAGATAAAAAAACTTATCTGTTGATTTCATGAAATCCCAGTAAGAACTCAGGGAAGGTTTTTGTTTTGTTTTCCAAAACTCTTAAATTTTGTAAACATTTGAAATTCTCATAGCAATCAAATAAAAAGTCCCTTTAGAAACATTTCCTAATTTATATGTTGTTTGGAAAAGATGTCACCTATAGTGATTGACATTATGTGTTAAGAGAATAAGGAGGTTATGTGATTTAATTGCAGTACATATTGAGAAAGCTGCTTAATACTGGATTACAGAATATGTCAGATGCCAAATTTTATGAGCAAGAGAGTGCAATAGAATCTCACTGATGTGTTATGAACCTTTGAGTGTAAAGATCTAACTCATTTTTGTTGTTGTTACTGTTTTGGCTTTTGCTGTATTCATGTTGCCATTGTGAGTATTGAGTCAGTTCCAACTCAGATTGACCCTAAATAATTAACAAAATTAAATACTCCCTAGTCCTTTGACACTCTCATGATCATTGCTATGTTTGAACTATCGTTGCAATTAGTTTGCCGATACATCTCATTAAAAGTCATCTTTTTAATTGAACCTCCACTGTATCAAGTATGATGTCTTTCTCTGGGGGCTGGTTGCTCTAGATAACATGCCCAAAGTACATATAATGAAGTCTCATCGTTCCTCTCTCCTAAGAAGCATTCTGGATAGTCTTCTTCCACTGCAGCTTTCTTGTTTTCATTATTGTTGTTGTTTTCTGTATGTGTTGTTTGTTTGTTTTTCATTTCTCTCCTTGTATTTGTTGTGGTTATTATGTGCAAGAGTCAGCTCTGGCTCATAATAAACCTGTGTTCAAACAAAACACAGCCCTGGCACTGAATCACCCTTACAATTGTCTCTATGTTTGATGCTATTGTTACAAGGACTGTGTTATACATGTCCTTGAGGGTCTTCCTGTGTTTCATGGATCTCATGCTTTCCATACATGATGCCTTTTTCCAGGGACTGGTACCTCCTGATAAAGTACATGAGATGTACGTTCACCACCATTACATTGAAGATTTCTGGGTAGATTTATTTCAATACAGACTCACTGTCTAATCATTCTGGAAGCTCTTTATATATTCAAGATTCCACACCAGCATCATATTTCAAAGGCATTATCTCATTTTTTTTGTTTTCCTTCATCATGCAGCTTTCACATGGGACAATTGAAAATATCACCACTGGATCAGGCACACCTTAATAAAGTAACATCTTGGCTTTCTGAAATTTTAAAGAGATTTTTGAAAGCAGATTTGTCCAATGCAATGACCCCTCTGATTTCTCAACTCCTACTTCATTGAGTGGAGCCTTGATAACATAGGGGTTACTTATTGAGCGACTCACCACCAGGTCGGTAGTTGGAAAGCACCACCCTCTCCACAAGAGAAAGACGAGGCTTTCTTCTTCCATGAAGAGTGGCAGTTTTGAAAACCCACAGAGGCAGTCTTCCCTGTCCTGGGGGTCAGATTTAACTCATTAGCAGAGAATTTGAGATTAAACACTTTAGGTGCAGCATATGAATCCAAGTATAATGAAATTTTTAACAACTTTAACCATTTCTCTATTTACCATGATACCATTTTGGGGTGGCCCAAATTTTGTTTTTCCCCCTTTCTTATACTGAGGGATAAGCCGTTCTGAAGATTATCATCTTTGGTTTTCATCAAGTTCTCTTCATTTTCAGCAAGCAAAATTTTGCTACCTGCATATTGCCACTTTGTTCTTTGTGCCCAACTTTTAGAAAGATACAATTCAGACACACACCTCTCCTAATTTTAAAGCAGTCAATGTTCCATGGTTCTGCCTTAATGATGGCGTTTTGATCTATTTCCAGGTTTCACATGAGCAAAATGAAATGTTCTGGAATCCCTATTCTTCACAATGTTATCCACTATTTCTTATTGCTTTGAAGTGAATTATTTAATATGGCCTCTCTCGTTATAGTCTTTGTAACTCCCACCAGATGCCATGTTCTTGATGGGTCAGGGTAAGGAAAGATGGAAAGAGGAACTATTGGTATTTATGATTCAGCTTTGAATGATTGTGGATGGCAGTTAACTGGAATTGCTATCCTGCTGGGTATAAAATGAGAGATTTAGAATCAAGAATGGGAGATTCAGTGGTCGAGAGTGTTCAGCGAAACCTAAATCCCTGCACATCAAACCTTCTTGATCTAGGAGACAACTCTGACATCAGAAGAGTAACAGAGGTGCTGCAGCAACAGAACCAAGAGACAGAGAGATTGACTTCCAGCCACAGAGGGAGTAAAGAGCAGTGTCTTGGGGCAGGATGCTGGCTTGTATACGGGGTCAACTTCAGAGATTTATTTGGGGAAGCTATGTTTGCTGGAGTGAAAGCCCATCAGGTACAGACACGTTGAAGTCATGTATCCCTTGGGCACTTACTGGCAGCTCTAAACATGCTTTTTAAACAAATTGATTCATTGGGGGCTGGAACAACTCATCACAATCCATCCATCCATCCATTGCATCCAGTATATTTATACATTCGTTGCCATCATAATTTACAAAACATCTTTCTACTTGAGCCCTTGGTGTCAGCTTCTCATTTTAACCCTCCCCTCTCCCTCATGAACTCTTGATAGTTTATAATTTTTTCGTGTCTTATATTGACCAATGTCTCCCTTCACCCACTTTTTTGATGTCCATCTCACTGAGAGGGAGTTATAGATAGATGGTGTGTTCCCCCTTTCTTCCCCAGTCTTCCTCTTCCCCTCCTGTGTATTGTTATTTTCAATATTGGTTCAGAGGGGTTTATCTTACCTGGATTCCATGTGTTTCCAGCTCTTATCTCTATTCATGTTTATGCTTCGGTCTAGCCAGATTTGTATGATAGAATTGGGGTCATGATAGAGGGGGAGAGGAAGCATTAAAAAACTACAGGAAAGTTGTATCCTAAAAATGGTTTATATAAAGTTTATAACATTGCCCGAGCGGGGTCAAAGCAAAGCAGAGAGACTCTGGGCCAGATAAAGGACTCTCTGCAGGGAGAGGAGAGCAGACAACATCTAGATGAACAACTGCATTCTGAACATTTCTCACCCAAATTTTGAATTGTTAACTTCATAATTGTGTAGTCTTTATAATTGTACAATCTGTGACTTCTGTGTAGTCATTTCAATGAATTCTTGAACCCACCTGAGAAGTAAAGCATGCTGGTGGAGGGATGATTGGTATTTGAACTGGCATGAAGACTGCAGGTTAGAGCCATGTCTGACTTCAACTTCATCAGAACCATCCTTGGGCACATGACATTTGATTCTTCTTCTGACATTAAAGAAAGTTGCCTGCAACTCCGTGTCCTCTTTTTAAAAATGTCTACAGTTATTATCCTCAAAGATAACTGTCTTTGCTGAGTGAAAGAAATATAGAGAAATATCTTTCTGGTATTCACTTTCAGCCAGCATTCAACTAACATCAGAAATATATTGCTTTATTCCACATTCTCTTCTGAATCTAGCTTAGGTACCTGGCATGCCCTCTCTATGTACTGCTGCACCCATCTTTTGAAATCATGTGACATTAATGATATTGTTTGATAATTTCACTTTTCTTTGGATCATCTTTCTTTGGAATAAGCTGACATATGTATCTCTTCCAGGCATTTGGCCAGGTTTCTAAATTCCTTGGCATAGATGAATGAGCACTTTCAGCATTTCATATATTTGTTGAAATAGTTCAATTGATATTCCTTTATCCTGTAATCTTGCCTTTTGCCACTATCTTGAGTGCAGTTTGGACTTCTTCCTTCGGTATCATTGGTCTTGATCATATATTTGATCAGGAAACTATTAAATGTGAACCGATTGTTTGGGGCACAGTGACTATGTATTTCTGCAGTTTTCTTTGGATACTACTTTTGCTTTTCAAAATTTAGTCCACAGAATTCTTCAACATTGCAGCTCAAGGCTTGAATTCCTTATTTGCTTCCGATCGAGAAACGCCGAATATTTTCTCAGTCACTAAAGGCTAGATTGATAATAGCTGCAGTGAAGCAACAGGAGCTCAAAGATCACTGTGAACGCTGCTGCAGTATACCAGTGACAGAAGAACAGCCCAGGCAGTTGGGGAAAGTCATCGGCATCAGAAAATATATGGATTTCAATATTATGAAACTAAACTAACAAAATCTGCTTATGAAACTTTTTTAGAGGCAAAACTAAATAAACAAACCCACTGCTAATGAGTAAATGCTGCCTCATACTGACTCTATAGGACAAAGGAGAACTGCCACTCTGAGTTTGCAAGATTGAAACTTCATGGGGGTAAAAAGCCCTGTCTTTTTCCTGGTGGTTTCAAACTGCTGAACTTTTGTATTGCAGCTGAATGTGTAACCACTACACACCAGGCCTCTATCGAGGTAAAAAAGAATGGGAGAAATCAAAGCCCCCCCCAAAAAAAAACCTAGAACAGGGAATTGTTGTTGATAAAATAGTGTGTCAGGGTAAAATAATGTATAAACAAAAAGGTAGACCATTCTCATAGGGATTAATCGAAATGGTGCCTACAACAATGAATTTAAACATGGCAATCATTGTGAAGATGGTGTAGGACCAGACATGTTTTGTTCTGTTCAACATAACAAAGTTCCTGTGAATAAAGACAAGGGAGCACTCGCAGAATCAAGGTTACCCCCAGGTGTTTCATCTAGGCCAACTGAAAACATGAACTCTCCTTTGCAGACATTAGAACATTGCAAGAGTAGAAGAAACTAAAAGTTTAAGGTAGTGCAAGTTAACCTTTCTATCAAGACTATGTGTTTGGTACCCAGATAAGCAACTTTGGCTAGTGTTAAGAACGTAATGCTTATGAAACTGAATGAAATCACACAGAAGAGTAAAAGTGAGCCCTAATATTGAGGTTGGGAAGATGCAGAAGTCAATAAAGGATATTGGGAAGGAAGAAGCAGCTAGAAAACTGGGATGACATAGCGAGTAGAATCCTGTGAGCCAAGAAAAGATAATCCTTAATAATTCAACAGGAGGATCCGCCACTGGATTTAGAAGGCGGTATTCACTTCTGACCTGGACACCAGCATTTTGGAATGGAGCGTGCAGCAGTTATAGCTTCATGTCAACTTGAAGAGATGCAAATGTGGAGAGGCGCAGTTTATACTGTCAATCAGGTCACAGCCTAATGACCACACTCGGAGCCTCTCTGCCTTCGCCATCTTGCTTGTTGGCCACCCTCAGAGCTGCTGGAATCCTACCATGTCTTCCACCAACCTTGTATCCTCACAATTTTACACTCACCAGCCTGTGATCTTCCTGCATTCTGCACCATTGCTGGTGGTGCCATGAGTCTAGAGAAGACCTTATTCACTAGTATCAAATTTATGAACTTGAGTTGGACTGGGTTGAAATGTTTCTTGGTATATAATTACTTCTTGGGGAAAAAAAGCTCCTCCTGAGGCATATGTGAGTGAAACAGGATTTGTTTCTCTAGTCAATATGGTCTAACACTGTGTATAAACATTCGTGTATAAAGTGGACTCAAGAGGAAATAACAGTATAGAATTAAAGACATGAGATCATTTTTAAGGATATTTGCTCTAAACTGTAATGGTAAAATTAATACATAGCTGAATGGGAAATATGGGATAGAGAAGGGTTGAGAGTAAGTTATAAAAAAGCCCTGCCGCTCTCAGCAGAGAATGTGTATTTGCCTTTCCACATTCCTGTAAAAATACAATAGTTTTATAAGCAGAAAAAATGAAGCTTTGGAAAAATAAAAATGTACTCTCTTCTCCCTTCCATGTTTCAGAATCCATTCTACATTTAAACTGTATATGTTGAAAAGAAAACCAATTATTGGAGATTTTTTTTTTTTAATTCAGGCTACAGCAGCAAGAGATAAGTTACAGAACCTCTACAAAGTAGGTGGTGATTCAGGCGCTGTGGCTTTCCTTGTCCTGCCCTGGGCTATATCCACAGGTGTGGCCGCCACCCAAGACGTACCGTCAGTACTTTCAAAGTCTGGTAAGCCTTTCATTGCAGTGCCCATCTGCTATGATGACTCAGTTGCTTACAATTATTTCAGAATAGAAAATGGCTCAAACACCAGAGAATTATGTTTCTTTTTCTAAATGTTCAGACATTGCAGGCTTAAACTCTTTAAGTACTCTTCTTATTAATTTGTCTTATTTTTGCTGAAGATACAAACTGAAAGAAACCAAGGGTCTAATCAGGCATAAGTGCATGTGGGGACCTATTTAGATGATAAATACTATAGCAAATTAGATTGAACAAGTCCTTGAAAAAGATATAACACTCAGCAGTGGGTTCCAGCAATAGTTGTCCCATGAAAATGCCAGCTCTATTTTGTCAAATCTTCTCTTTAAAATACTTGCACACAGAAAGATTATTAGTAAAATCATTTTAACAACTTGTGCTTGAGTTTCCTTTTTAAATACAGAGTTGGTGAAACAGCTGGAACAGTAGCAACACCTTTGACCCCCGTTCTTCATACAAGCTCCCCCAGTATAACAGATCCTGCTGTTGAAAACTATGGTATACCAAAAATTCTTGTCCACTGAGTCCCGCCATCATACATCAGCCAACCTCTGAAGGCTCCCCTGCCCTTTCCCCACAATATGCTCTGCAGACAACTTGGCAGTTTAGAAGTACCAACAAATGACTGTTTAAAGTTCTTCAACCTGTTTGATCCTGCCCCAACACAACTAAGTTCTGACTTGTTCTCCAGTGCTGTGTTCCTTGGCAGCCCTGAGCTTTGGGAGTTTTGCACAGAAGCTACCACAGCTCCTTGTTGCCTGCCAAGGTCTTCCTGAAGGCTTGACTTCCTGAAGACTGTGGCACCTTGTTGATCTGCTTGACCTCTTCCACCACTTGACCTCCCTGTGTGCAGTTGCTCTCCATACATAGCCGTGTGGGGCTCAGGAGTCTACTATATTAACAACAAGGACACATTGTACCTCTCATCCACTGTTCTAGCAGTGGCTTCCCCCAAATGCATCTCTCTTTCATAGCAATGATCCATTTCCACCGGGGAAACAAATGTTTGTCAAAGTTGCGTTAATGACTTGAACTTACATAAGCAGCCATCCAGTAGGGAAGCAAATTAGCCCACATGAAAGCATACCAGCCTGTGTGATCATGAGGTGTCAATGGGACCAGGTATCAAAATTTCCAAAACAAGCAACTATGTGAATGAGGAAGTTTGGAGTGGAGCCCCAAACCACATCCATAGATAATTGAATATACCCCTAGAAAAAAGTTATAAGAAAGTGATGATTCAATGAAAGTGCAATATAGCACTGAATCCTCTAGTTTCTGAATGCTTCCTTCCACCCACTACCATGACCCAGTTCTACCTTACAAAGCTGGCTAGACTGGAGAACCCACACTGGTACAGATAAAATCTCTGGATACATGGAATTCAGGAAAGATAAACCTCTCAGGAACAGTAGTGGGAGTAATGAGTGATATCCTGAGAATAGGGGGATGGTTGAGGAAGGGGAAGAGGGAGAGAGGGGGGACCCATAACAAGGTCAGATATATAGACCCTACCAAAGGGTATGAATTACAGAAATGTGGGTGAAGGAAAACAATGGAGAGTGTAATATATGAAAGAGTAGTAATATATAACTGATCAAGGATTCATTAGTGTGGGAAGGGAAGAAAGGGAAAAAAGAAGAGCTTATACTAAGAGCTTAAGTAGAAAATGTTTTGGAAATAATGACGGCAATATATGTACAAATATTCTTGATAAATTAATGTATAGAATGCTGTAAGAGCTATAAGAACCCCCAATAAAATGATTTTAATTGTCTTTAATTATAGCAAGGTGAGAGTATGTGAGCTAAACCAATCCAAATAAGCAAAGTCTATCTCTGTGGTTATAAATTTGGATTCAGGATAGGGTAGATTCTAAACTGATCTAACAAGCATATTCTTTTAATGAGATTTGTAAGGATGAACATTAAGATATAATTGGATGGTGCCCAGATATAAAAAAGAATAACCTACATGATCTTAAAGGCTTGTCTTCGTACAAGCAGTCATTTAAGTGAGAAGTCAATTACATCCACATGGAAGAAGTACACCAGCCTGTGTGATCTAAGGATGATCAATAAAATCAAAATCTGAAGGAGGAAACAGTGTCTGGGCTTAAATTATGAATACCTGGTTTACAAAAGGTTGTGGATGATGCTGGAAGTCCAAAATCCACTTGCAAGGCCTATACACGGATTAAGCTTCTGATGAACCCCCTCTGATCAGAGTCAAAGGATGTGAATAGTCCTCAGGCAGAGAGCTTTGTAAACTCAATCATGGTGGGTATAAGTAGGTTAAGATGTACCACCTGAATTTTTTATATACCTTTTTATCCATTTTTAATTTTTTTCTAGATTTTAGTATTTTCTGTCATTTTTTCACAATTGATGTTTTTTCTCTGGTTTATTTTATTATTATTTCAGGGTTTTTTTTGGGGGGGGGTATATTTTTCAGTATACAGGATCCAGGATAGACAACTCTACCAAGATAATAACTGAATTCGTGTTTTATTTGGTGTATGGAAGGAAGTTTGGAGAGAAAGTTGGAGCCACTAATGGGTACAAGAAGGGAAAAATACTCTAAAATGGATTGCTGTTACATAGAATTCTTTTTAATATGACTGAACTATAGAGGTGCATATGTGTGAATTATAAATTTTAAATAAACAAATGAAACCTAACTAGGCGACCCCAGGAAATTCAGGAATAAACTTGGAATCTTGTGTGAAGTCAGCTTTAGAATGAAGTCATCAGCACAGGAGAAAGAGAAGAGAAACAGAAGGAAATGGATTGCTTGGTAATATGTTAAACCTATTAATAACTGATGCCTATATTACTCTGGGTCTTTTCATGTAAGCCAGTAACTTTCCTTTATACACTCAGCCAGTTTGAATTGACTTTATTTTACTTGGAGTGAAAGAATCTTAATGATCACTGACCTAAACCTAGATCCCTTAGAGGCAAGCAATCATGATATCCTTCAGATAGCTGACGATAGAAGCACAAGGCATTGTAGGTTACTCGATAACTTTATTTTAATCTGGATTTGTGTTTCTTAGGAAATAAAAGAACAAAAAATAATTAAGTTTTCCCCTGCATAATAATCCATTGATTTTAAAGATTACTTCTATTAACCCTAGAGAAATGAAGTGAGGCCTGGTGGTGCAGTGGTTATGTATTGGGGACAATCTGGTTGGTGGGCAATTAAAAACCACTAAGCAGCTCAAGACTGGGTTTTCTACTTCTGTAAATAGTTACAGGCTCAGAAACCCACAGGGGGTCGCTATGAGTCAGCATGACTCCATGACAGTAAGATATAACTTCACAGTTGTCTGAGGTCATTGAATGTGGTAAACCTTCAAGTATGATTGCAAATGTCCTCATCCCAATATACCCTTTGTGATGTAATTTTGCCTTCTTTTCCAAGAAGTGGGGCCCAGTTCTCTACCACAACTCTTGAATTCAGGCAAGTGTTGATTGCTCTAAAGAAAGTTAGTAGAAAACATAGAGGTAAACTCCATAAGTCTCACAGCTTCTGTTTTAGCCCATATGAAGACCACACCATAAGGAAGACAGTGTAATCTACTAGAGGCTGATGGGTCACATGGAAGAGAACTGGGGCACCGGAGACAAGAGTTAACACATCTGCCAAATGTATGACTGGAACCATTTTAAATTTTCCAGACAGTCCATCCTCCAGTCCCATGAGTGAACTCAGGGAAAACAGCTAAGGAACCAAAGAGGCAATCTAACAAATTATTATAAGTAATAACTCATCATTAATTTAAGTCGCTGAATGTTGAATGACTGGGAGGTGGAAGTGTTATAGAGAAGTGCCTGGTTGCTCCAAAGACTATGATGGAAAGTGAAAAAAAGTATTGCTACTACAGACATGGTTGAATTTCAAACAAAGTATGTGCAAATGTGCCTCTGTGCTTGGTTTGTGGCTACAGAAAAGTTCTTTCAGTAAAACAAGGACACATGCCTTAGACTAGAAAGAGTGCCTTTAAAAGAAAAAAAAAAGGTTCACTCAGATAAACAGCGTCTGAGGGGATCTGGTTGAGCCAGTCGAATTAGAGGCAGAGAACTCAATTCTGAATATTGTGATGACTGCTTTATTTTATTTTTATTCTAAGGATGGAATCTTTATATATTTTACCAAAAGACACAGAATGCTCACAGGGGCTTATTAGAAGCTATAAGAAAATTGAAAATTGCATTGGTGAAGTAAAAGCCAGGGAGCTTGTACCAAATATATTTTCCCATCATAACCATGTCCCTATTCATTCTTCAACGTTATGAAGAACTTCCTAAAAAAGCAATTCACTGGAAGCCTTAGCCCAACTACCCTACAGCTCTCATGTTATCCCTTCAGACTTCTTTTCTATTAATGAGATTATCTTTTTTTAATGATCTGAATTCTTTAAGAATACCAAAACTGTTCATTAATATAATGCATATTGAAAAGAGTAGAATTATTTGGAAGAGGAGTAGAGAGAAGAAAATACCACCTTCAGAAGTATATAGATTTAGAGGGTATATCATTAAACAGTAGCTTCACATTTTGCTCTTTTTAAGGTTCTATCATTTTGGAGCTTTTAAAATCTTATCCTCATATATTAGTATTGTTACTGTTAGGTGCCATCAACTCCGTTCTAACCCAAATACCCAATAGATTTGACTCTATGCCATAGAGTGAGAGGCATAGCCTAGGATAAGAAGAAAATGAAATCATGGCTCATGTCAGATAGGAAAAAGCACAACAGAAAAATTACAGGGAAAAGAAAACTAACAATAAAGAGAAAACCTTAAATTATCCACTCAAATACCTGCAACTAGAGTGACAGCAGCATCTCTCTCTTTTTTATTCTTAATCATTTTATTGGGAGCTCTTACAGATATTGAAACAATCCATAATTCAATTGCATCAATAGTAACTGTACAATTGTTGCAAAGATCAGTCCCAAAGCATTTTCTTTCTTCTTGAACTCAGATAGCAGCTCCCCTTTAATCTCTCTCCCCACTCTACCCCCAGAAGCGCTTATTACTATATTATTATTGTTTTACAGTTATCACTTGCTGTATCTTACAGCATCAAATTTATTAATTCGGCTATATTCTGTTATTCATTCCCTTCGAGAGAGGTTATGCAGTCATCATTGCTATCAGTTCCTTCTCTCCCCTTTCCCCATTTCTCTTCCATACCTTCAGGGAATCACCACTCCCATCACTGTCTCCAAAGGACCATCCATCATGGCTTTCAGTCATCTGACAATCCCACATATACAAATGAACACATGCAAATCCATTGAGATTACTGAGGTAAAACTAAGACCATAATAGTAAGGGGAGGAAATACTAAAGAAGAGGATGGCTATGCGTTTCATCAGTTCTATACCACAACCTAGATATATCATCTTTCCATGTGGCCATTGTATAAGGGACTGTACAATTACCTTACAGGTGAATTTGGGGTCTCCAATTGCTTGTTTTTGTCATCACGTTGACAGCTCATGATAAAAAAGGCTGGTGTGTTTCATCCATGTGGGCTTTGTTGCTTCCCTTCTAGATGACCGTTTGTTTAACTTCAAGCCGTTAAGACACCAAATGCTGGGTGCCATCAGTTTTCTTCACCACATTTGTTTATGCACCCATTTTGTGTTAAATGATTGGGTCGGGAAGGCGAGTATCATGCAATGTCACTTTATTAAGAACAAACCATTCTTGTGCCGAGGTAAGATCTAAGTAGAGGCCCAAAGTTCATCTGCTTCCTCTGTGTGTGCGTGTGTGTATACACACACACACACACACACTATATATATATATATATATATACACACAAATTATAAAATACATTTATCTACTTTTACATACTTATGCAAGATATAAAATACATCTATCTACCATTATATACTTATTTTTATATATATCTATACTTATACCTTGTGTTAGGCTAGGTTGACTAGAGAGATAGATCCAGAGACACTTATAGGTATAAGAGAGAACTTTATATCAAGAAGTAATTACACATCAATAAAACATCCTAGCTCAGTCCAGATCAAGTCCACAAGTTCAATATTAGTTCATATGTCCAATACTTGCTCCTAAATTCCTCTTCAGACTCACACAGCATATGAAATGATGCTGAATGCAGGAAGATCACCACAGGCCAGTGGCTGGAAAGTACCATCGACCCAATTACAGTGAACACATCTCCAGGGCTCAGGCTGTCATCAGGATGGCTCCATCTGGCTTGTTAACAAGAATGCAAAGCAGAGAGAGTGTATTACATATTAGGCATATTACATATAAGGCATATTACAGTGGGGGAAGTGGGAAGAGATAGGACAGATGCTAGCTGAATCTTTTCATTTTATTTCCTTTTTCTATTTTTATGATGATATATGCATCATTGGGTTTGGTCTAACTCTTGCCAGGGTATCTAGTCCTCAGCCCAGAAAAGTGTGATATGTACATTTTCCCCTATGCCTGCTCTGCCATTTGAACTTAACTCAGTGGAATCATGTTGTGCTTGTCCTTTTGTGCTTGGCTAACTTCATAAAGCATACTATCCTCCAACTCCTTTGACAAGACAAGCTGCTTCATCTTCGCATCAATATTTTTAGGGACACATAGTAGGTGTGTACATACTGCAGTTTTTAATCCATTCATCTCTTGACGAAAGCTTAGGCTATTTCCAATTCTTTGTGATTGTGAACTGCACAGTGGTGTACATTGGAGCACTGATTTCTGGTCTTGATCAGTTTCTTATGTTTTTTTCAGGGTATATGCTGAGGAGTGGAATTTCTGGGTCATAAGGTAACTCCATTTTCAACTGTTTTAGGTATTGACAAATCACTTTCCATGGCGCTATATGTATCTACAAGACCACTAACAGTGAATGAGAGTTCCTCTCTCATCACACTGACTCCAACATGTGCTGCTTTCTGTTTTTTTTAATTGGGCTATCCTTGTTAAGTGTTAGGTAGTATCTCACATTTATTTTGATTTGCATTTCCCTGATGGCTATAAGTCAGGAACATTTTTTCCTATATTTATTGACCATTCTCCTGTGGTGGTTACATAATCTGTTGTCAATTTGAGATTTAAGAGGGAAGGAATAGAGGTTAGTCTGTCAATCAGGTCATAGTTTGATGACCTCATTTAGAAGAACTCAGGACACAAATAGCTCCCCTGGAAATGACATACATTCATTCACTGGAATACATTACTGCTGACAAGTCTGATGGAGCGACACTGCTACAGCCAGAGCTCTGGAATTGGAGGAGTCACATGGAGACATTTTCTAGCACTGAGATGCTTAAATAACTACTGGATCCATAAGACCTTCCACCCACTGACTTGTGATCTTCCTGTATTCGGCATCATTGCATGTGTTTTGCGAGTCTGAAGAAGACTATAGATTGGTATCAGACATATAGACTAATATTGGACTTATGTACTTGATCTAGAGTGGGCTAGGATATTTTCTCAATATTCATCTGCACTTATAAAGTTCTTTCTTATACATATATGATGGTCTATGAATTTGTTTCTCTAGTCAATCCAGAATAACACACCTCCTTTGTGAATCTTCTGTTCAAGTCATTTTGTCTACAGACCCAGGGGCTCATTCATTTTTTTTTCCTCTGGTTGTAATGTTACAGTTTTCTGTAGATTTTAGTAATAAGCCCTTTGTTTGATAAGTCATTACTAAATATATTTTCACAGTCTGTGGGCTCTTTTATTATTCTTTTGATAGTCTTGGGATATACACAAGTCTTAGGATATACACAAGTGTTTTATCTTTAGTATGTTCCACTCCTCTATTTTTAATTCCCCCGGGTGCTTATCTTTTCCTATTTCTAATAGCCCATCTATTCCCTGCACTAAAGTTCTTAGCTGGGTTCCAACTATTTCATTGATGATCCTAATAAATTGGAGTTTTACCTTGAGGTCTGTGATCCACCTTAAACGTATCCTTGTGTACAGGGTGAGGGGAGGATCTTGCTTCATTCTTCTGCAGGTTAATGCACTGTTTTTACAGCACTATTTGTTTAAAAAAAGGGGGGAGGGGGGCATCTGCTATCCATTTGACATGTTGAGGGCTCTTATTAAAGATCAGTTGTCTGTATTCTGCTATTTTTATTTCTGAATTTTCTGTTCTTATCGATTGGTCTGAGTATCTATCACTATGCCAGTACATGTTGTTTTGACAACTATGACTATATAATGAGATTTAAAACCAGGTAATGCAAGCCTGCCCATTTTATTCTACTTTTGAGTAGTTCTTTGCAAATTCTGAGGACCTTCACTTTGCATTTCAAGTTCGTAGTCAGTTTTTCCATTCTTTTGAAAAATGATGCTGGTATTTGTATCTAGATTGCATTGAAGCTATGTAATTCCTCAGGTAGAATGAACATCTTTATAATATTGAGTCTTCCAATTCATGTGCATGGGATATTTTGCCATTTGTAAAGGTCCCTTTAAGTTTCTTATAATAGTGTTCTGTGTTTTTCCTTATACATATCTTTTGCTTTTTTTGCTAGGCATAGCCGTAATAATTCAATTTATGCTTAGCTATTATGAAGGGTACTACATTTTTTATCTCTTTTTATTTAATCCCATCAATCATATAAAGCAATCCAATTGATGCTTGCTTGGTGATCTTGTACCCAGCCACTCTACCATATTCCTTGATTACATCCAGCAATCCTATTATAGATCCTTTGTGTTTCTCAATATATAAAATCATATCATCTTCAAATAGTGATAATTTCATGTCTTCTTTTTGTGTAGATTGGTATCAGCTCTTGAATGCTTGGTAGAATTCTCCTGTGAAGCCATATGGATTGGGCTTTTTTTAGTTGGTAGTTTCTTGATAACTTTATCTATTTCTTTTTTGTTATGAGTATGTATGTTTAAGTTCTTGCTGTCTATATGAGATAATCTGGGAAGGGTTTGTTTTTCCAGGTGTTTCTCCATGTCTTCCATGTTGTTGTATTCTTTGGAGTACAAACCTTCGTAGTACTGTGTAATTAGAC
The DNA here is from genome assembly GCA_004026705.1 of Nesogale talazaci. NCBI lineage: Eukaryota > Metazoa > Chordata > Mammalia > Afrosoricida > Tenrecidae > Nesogale > Nesogale talazaci. Next base: position 72,656 of record PVJH01006957.1, read on the forward strand.
TTTTAATGTCATTAGGGTCTATTGTAACTTCCCCTGTTCCATTCTACAACCAGAATTTTGGCATCTGCTTGCTTTCTTTTTTTAGGTTTGCCAAAGGTCTGTCAATTCTGTTAACTCTTTAAAAAAATCAGCTTTTTACTGAGTTGTGTTGAGTACCAGTCCTAACAATCAAATGGATTTGATGGAAGGTTGTGTCATTGAGGGATAAAATTAATAGAGACATTAGACCACATAAAGCATTCAAGTGCTCACATTCAGAACTACCATGACTACAGGAGCCAGATCTGCAGAGGGAGAGAACATATTTCCAACCAAGGCTTATACACACTTGGGGGCATGGGGTGGGGGGGCTTGGAAACCTCCCTAATTGCAGATAACCACATACATAACAAAGTGGGCTATACCTTAACCCTAAAGATTCCTGAGTATCTAGGAAAAATCTAACACTAGTGTCCCTGGCAAGTAAGGGAGAGTAGCTGTCTTCAGAGCCTAGAGAGCAAATAGCACATATCTGCTCCTAAAGTTAAAACTGCCAGTTGCATGACAATCAGTCAAATGTTTATAAGAGGTAATTTGTTTTGTTTTTTAAGCATCACTTCCCTCTGTGGAAGTGGGATAAGAGGCAATTTTAAGGTAGCACTATTATGATAAGATACAATGAGGGGCAGTATAATTTATTAGAATGTGATTGGGACTCACCTACAACTCACAAGCGTGAAGGTCTACCTCCACCTCAGAAACCCAGCCTGCCACCCTTCCTAATATATGAGAATGAAGGACTCATTCATATCCACTCTCTTCCTATTCTCTGCTTCCCAAAGTGCTGATTTTTGGTACTGTTTTCCAATCATTTCTCTCCGCTCTTGTCTTTTCTTTTGCTCTTAGAATTAGTCTATTGACGCTGTTTCAACTGCTGAAGGTTATGTGATAGGGTATTGACCATAAATCTCCTCATTCTTCACGTGAATATTTATTGTTATCAAGCATTCTCTGATAACTGCCTTTGCTCCATCGCATAGGTTTTTGTATATTGTATGCTCATTCTCATTGGTTTCTGGAAATATCTTGTTTGTCTCTAATTTGAGCCAATACCCATTCCTTTTAAAGAAGCAATTCATCCTGCAAGTATTTGCCCTTGTTTCTTGGATCTCTCTTTATCTTATTTCCATATTTATGAAGTAGTGGTAAGAGAAGGAAGTTTGAGTAACCTCTATATGTTTGAATTTGCTCAAACTTGACTTTTGACCTAGCATGTGGTCTATTTTTTAAGAAGTGCCATGTGAACTCAAAAAGGAAGTGATTATTTTTGAAGTTGGGCGGAGATCTCTGAATGTCTATCAGGTTGAGATGTCTAATTGTAGAGTTTACTTCTGCAGTATCCTTGTTGACCTTCTTTCCCATTGATCTATATGTATTTTAAAGCAGTGTATTGAAGTCTTCTACTATGATTGTTGAAGCTATGATTTCTTTTGAGATTTTTAATTTAAAAAAATTTGCAGGTCTCTCATTGGGTGTATATATGTTTATTATGTTCTCTGGATCTGGGTCTAGTAATTCTTAAGCACTATTTAATGCCCATACATATCTCTGGTTATGTCTTGTACCTTGAAATTGATTTTTATCAGAAATTAGACTTTCCGTAACCCTGCTTTTTTTAGATTTGGCTTAATAAACCTTCCATTATCCTTTGATTCTCAACCTGTTTTATCTGTTAGTTTGAAACGTATCACTTGAAGACAACATACTACTGAAATTTTTTTCATAATCAAGTTGGTTATCCTTTGTATTTTGATGGGGGAATTCAGACCACTGACATTTACAGTTATTATATGCATCTGTGTATTCTTTGCTCTCACTTAATACCTTTGTGATAGATATTTTTCTTAGGAGTGTGTTGTACATGTTTGGGGGGATTCACTTGGGCCTTCTTTTCACCATTGGGTCAAAGTCATCTTGGGCATCGTTTTCAGTGTTACAATGGGCAGTGGTCATATGTTTGTGGTTTGTGGATATTGGTCTTCTCTCCAAAGTTGGAAAGTAATTTTTGTAGTGCTGGTTTTTTGTTTATTGTTAGTTTTAAAACATATTATCTAAATTCTTCCTGATCTGGGAAAACCATTACCTACACATCAATTTTGATGGAGAGTTTGGTTGGTTAGAGGATTCTTGGTATTTTCCTTCAACTTTTGGAAAATGCTACTCCATTCTCTTGTTTTCTTCCCAGTTTCTGCTAAATCTGAACATATTCTTATTTGATTACCCTTATAGTTGATCGCATTTTTTTTCTTGTTGCTCTTATGATTTTCTCCTTTTCCTTAAATTGAATAATTTAACTACCACTTGCTTTGGTTTGTTCTTCTTGAGGTTCAGTCTAATTAATGTCCTCTCTACTTCTTGTCTCATTGTCCTTCATTAAATTGGGGAGGGTTTCCTCCCTTCCCCCCAGGAATTCCCTTGCTATCTTGGCTGTTGATTTTTTTTGTACTGCCCAATTATTCAAATATTGTTTCTGTTCTTAGCATTGCACAGATTTATTTCAGCTTCTTTGATTCTTTTGTATGATTGTCTTTCACTTTGAATTCTGTTGGCCTATTTTTCAAGGTCGTTAATAAGATTCTCTGCCTCTTCCAGCCTGTTGATAATTTTTTGTTTACTATTTGCTTTGTTTCTGCTCCATCTTCCCTGAACTCTTGCATTTCCCTTCATTAAGCGGACTACATCCTGGTTTTTTTTTTCATTATATTCTTTATTGATTCCCTCATGTCTTGTATGACTGTGAACAGCATTCTGAAAGTTTCTTTCTGGGCAGTTCAAAATCTGCTTCTCCTATGCACATTGTTAGGTTCAGGTCATCCTTGGACATTACATTTTGTATCTCTTGCTTTCTTTTTGTGGCTTCTGGTGTGGGTTGTGATCTGCGTGGCATTTACTTGGAGTCCAGGATTCCTGTGGTCCCTTTCTCAAAGACTAAAAGGAATTATTCTAAGGACTACCTGGAGCAAACTGCTGTAGGTTTAAATTACATCTCTATCTCACTGGGGTTGACTATCTCCCAAGACAGCTGGAGCTTTATATGTGGAGGTTCAATGCAGGTGGCTCCTTCAGGCAGGGTGGGCAATGCAACTTGCATATGGCATGGGCCAGCACTCACAGACTGTGCTGTGGGGTGGGGGAGATAGTCAAGGGACCTGGGCACAGACTGGTTACAGGCTCTGATCACTAGCAGCAGCACCAAGACTTTCACAAGCAGCAAGGGTAGCAGTGGGAAGACCAATCAAACACAGGTGAAAAAGCATGCAAGAGCCACAGCATGGGAGGAAGTGACTCAGAGGACCTGGGCACAGAGGGGCATGTATATAGTTAGTAATTTGGTGGAGGATATGTATTGTTGAGGTATAGGAAGCAGATTCCAGAGGCTGTGTTGATTGGGGTCTGGGATGGGTATATTAAATCTAGTGGACTCCTTTATTGACTCTATACATTGTGAAAGGTTGATGGAAGACCTTTAATTATTGTGGGTACCGAAAGGTCCCTTTGTAGTAAGTTGTTGCACAACCCTGGGTTCTCCTCTCCTTATGTACAGTTCAAAGATAGATATAGGCAATTATTGTGTGTGCCTCAGTTAGGAGGGGCTTCTGATCAAAAGGTAGGGTCAGTGTGACTCTGAGTTTGCTGGTTACCTTGTCTGGGGTGGAAAAAACCATTGAGTAACTCCAATATGATTAAAGTGATAAATTAGGAAGGCCAAATATTTTTCTGTGCAATATTCTGAGTTTATTAAATTATTAAGATCAAAATATCATTAACAATGTCTGCAAGGAATCCCCAAAATAGACTTTGAGGCCAGGAAGTCAGGGCTTGGTGCATCATCAAACCTGATCGGAAAATATTCATAAGGGTCAGCAGAGAGACTTGGAGCTATTTGTAGACTCTTTGTTTTGGGTTTGGTTTGTTTATTCATTATTTCTTCTTCTTCTTTTTTTTCTTCTTCTTCTTCTTCTTCTTCTTCTCCTTCTTCTTTTTTCAAGTCTATATAAGATAGGCAAGAGAAACAATCTTGAGGTGAAAACAACCAGACTGATGGATCTGGGGGGGACATGAGAGAGGAGGATTGGGGGGAAGTGAGATGATGTCGATAAACCGAGAGACAAAGGAACAATAGATCCAAAATTAATGGTGGGTAGGGCACGGAAAGCCTGATAGAGTTTGATGAAGTGCAAGGTACCTGAGAGGAGTTATTGAGAGCCAAATGAAGGTTGAACATGTTAGTGGGATAGAAAGAAAGTTTTTTAAAAAAGGAAAGAAATAGTAGGCAAAAGAGGTTTATAGAGATATAAACATAGGCATGTACATAAGCAAATATATTAATATACAATGGTGGGTCATTGGTCTATATACATAAAAGTATGTGTTAAGTATTAAGGTAGCAGATGGAAATTGGACTTCTACTGAAGTCCTCCATCAATGCAAGAACCATTTGTTCTATTCACCTGGCATTCTGTGAAGTCCATCTTTCCAACAAGATTGCTGAAGACAAAATGGGTACAAAAGCTAATATGAAGGAAACTGTTGGTGCCTGGCTACTTTAAGTCATAACATCTGAGGTCTTAAAGGCGTGAAGTTAAATAAGAGGCCATGTAGAAGGAAACAACAAAGCCCACAAGGAAAAAACACACCAATCTTTGTGATCATGAGGTATTGATAGGATCGGTATCAAACATCAGAAAACCCACAACAACAACGATTATGAAAGGGTGGTGCAGAGGATGGTAAGCATCAAGCAGTAAGGATCATGAAAAAATAACAGATATATCATCACCATCACATTCACTGGATAGATGAGTACTTATAGCTTTTAAATAATTGAAAAGGCTTTGAGCCTTTTCTTGCACTAAAGTATGGCTAAAGCAGAACTGTTAGCTTTAGGCTGGGTAACTACAGAAACAAATTCAGTGACATTCATATAGGTATAGGAAAGAACTTTATCTTTAGAAGTAATTTTGTAGCAAGAAAGCATCCCAGCCAAGTCCATCTCAAATCCATAAATCCAAAACCAATCCATAAGTCCGATACTAGTCCTTAAGTTCCTCTTTAGACTCACACAGCCATATGCAATGTTGTAGGATGCAGGAAGATCACAGGCTGGTGGGTGCAAAGTTGTGTGGATCCAGTGGTGATGGTCGCATCACAGGGCTGGTTCAGATCTCCAGCATGTTTCTAAGTGGGTCACCAGTAGGAAGGTGAAGCAGAGAGAGAGTGTGGCTGGCCTCCACTCAAGGGGGACGAACAAAAAAAATGTGGGTGAAGTGAAACAGTGGATGGTGTAAGATAGGAAAATGTTAATAATTTATAATTTATCAAGGATTCTTGAGGGTGGGAGGATGCAGGCGGCAGAGAAAGAAGAGATGCTGATGCCCAGGGTTCAAAAAGAAAGAAAGTATTTTGAAAATAGTATGGCAACTTATGCAAAAAGGTGCTTGATGCAATTGATGTATGTATTGTTATAAGAGCTGTAAGATCCGTAAATAAAATGATTTATCTAAAAATACACACGCAAAACACCCAAATACTCCCAATTTGTGAGGGTTATGGCAGATGGTGAGAGTCCAAATCCTATCTGCAGAGTATTTGGTCAGTCTGAGCCACTGGCAGTACCACTCTAGCCGCACGTTAAGGGGATGCTTTAAAGACATGACTTTTACAACAAAAGATATGCCATTTCCACAAACACTTCATGTACAATTCAGTGAATTTATCTACATATGCATGTTGCCTAATTATTCTATGTTGTTCTGTCTTTATTTATTAGGATTAATTAATTCCCTCCTAAGTTTCTTATCTAAATTTTATAGAGGAAAGTTCTCGGTTTTATCCCATATAGATAAAACTTTTATCAATCTCAAAGCTTATAGCAGACATACTTTAATAAACTGAACTACGGTTTAGTTTTAAGTAAATTGTAAGGAAAGGTTTGGGAGTAGAGATTCACGATTTGAAGATGATTTCAGAGCAGTTGTTTTGGGTATTTCTTCAGCTTCAGTGACTCATACTATGATGGGAACTTCAGGGAAACAGGATTCTGGGGGACTTGACTTGTCTATTGTTGTACCCCAACATGGTAACATAGCCTCCCACTTATCAGTCTTAAATGACTAAAAATGAATCTACAAGAATACCATTCATATTGAAACCAGGTAAGAAGAGAGACAAAAATTCTTATTTATTATATGAGTTATCCTTTTACTCTGATTCTTCTCTTGGAAAACACCAATATACCAGGAGACTAAGATGAGCCTGTTCCATACCCTTACCTTTTCTATAAAGATTCTTCCATAGGCTTAGAAAAGTTTTTTCAGTAATAACAACTGGACACCACTCAGTTCTTCTACCCATAGCAAAGAAGTACATGATGGCAACATTTCCTCATCCTAGACTTCAAAGTGTTCCTCTACTCCAGGCTAATGATGACCTTTTATAACTTGATGACGAATTTTCAAACTTTAAAGAGCCCCAACACTACACAATGAACTTAAGGCAGAACAAAAACAGTATTAGGGCAAATGACAGATACTCCATAAGATCATGACCATAAACCTTTCAAACCAAGAAAATAAGACCCACGAGGTAGTTGTTCCTTCCTGAACTACATGAGTAGCAGTTTTTGCTGTTGAGTTTGCTATGTTTTTAATGTGTAAACATCTTTGTTTTAAAAATCCATTTCCCATTCCTTTCTATCAAGAGTTTGTTGAGTTATTCTTTTTAGGTAGGGTCCAGCAGTCGTCTCCTAAAATAAATTTACACTAGGTGCCATTCTTGTGAGGAAACATAATGCAGCTCTTTTATCTCTCTTGGCTACATATCACGCTCTAAAATTTACACATCTAAAATTTCTTTTCAAGATTTTTGTAAGGAAAGACACTATTTTTGTAAGAGAAAATGTGGTTGCTAGCATTAAGAGGGAAGAAAACAAACTATACTTTGGAGGCATTTACCACAGATCTATAGGTGAAAACAAACCTATCCAGATTCTAGGGATAAATTCTAAAACAAGGTAGTATAGGACTAAATGGTGACATCAACATTGTGTGACCACCAAAGCCCTGTTCATGTTGGCGCTCTTATCCTGGTATTTCAGTCCGACCGTTTGGTTGATGTGATAGATAGGTTTATTGCACCAACCTGGCCAATGAACACATGGGGGATTAATTGAAGGGCAGAGAGAGAAACGGCTCGGTGAACCTCGCCTTCCTTGTCTCTTGTTCTTTGATTATCTGACCAGTGTGCCTTAGCTGGTTATCTGCCTCAACTTGTAAACCCACAGACTGTGCCACTGTAGTTCGAGGTTCCTTCAAGACCTGCTTTGCCACACTACTGGAGTGGGTATCGTTTGAGCCAGGGACTGTTGGACCTGTCATCTGGCTGATTGTAGGTCGCCTGCCTTGCTGTTTGCTACCTGTGGCCTGACGGCCTGAATTCCTCTATATAGGACCTGCTGTCTGCTTCCTTGACTTGCACCTGGCAGCCCTCGAGACTTGAAGAACTGCCAGAGCATTAGCTGTCTAATGAAAGTGAGTTGCACTGAGACATTTGTACTGCTCTACAGAATAATTAGCTGTTTATTTTGTATGTTGTACCTATCAATCTATCTCTATATACAAATACACATAAAATCATAAGTGTCTTGGTTTTGTTTCTCTAGAGAACCCTGTCTAACATTGTTGGTCAGTATAAATTTAGTCAAACATAAATTTGAATAGCATTGTCAGAACACAACTGTACTTCTTGCTGTGAACTTGGAATTAGGCCCTAACCAGTAACACAGTGGTGGTAAAGGACGGATTTGATCACTTGTAGGGTGTTTTGACAAGACAAACCCATGAAAAACTTGGATGTGCTCTCCCAACCTTCCTGGAATTAGAGAAGCCATCAGAAAGAAAGTACAAAAATTCTCTGTGCAGGTAGTTAGGGGAAGATTTCTATAAGAGAAAAAAAGCTACTGGTGATCACTTGAGGGAAGAAAGATCTCACATCATGCACTAAGATAGCAAGACTGTGACAACAACACTTCTAAAGTAGTGCCCTGAGAAATATTGGAGACACTGTCTTCTTTGATATGGATCTTCTCATTTAACAGCAGTTAACCCTGATAGTTGAGGGTAGGAGTTTCCATGGCTGAGCAGTGCTGGGGAAGATTGTCTTTGGAAGGTTGTCAAAGGTTTTGGTACATATAAATAAAAAGGAGCTACTTATTTTATTTAAATGTAATCTTTGGAATTCAAGGGGGGAAAGCAGTAACAACATAATAAACAGCTTTAATCAAGTCAATACTGAGTTATGCAGAGTAGAACTATGTTCCATTGTGGTGGTAACCTGTCAGAGAAATTACAAAGTTTTCATCCACATGCATCTGGGTGATGAGAACTGCCAAAATAAAAGATACATTTTGAAATAAAATTACCTTATTAAAATACTAAGATTAAAGGGACTTGTGTTCATCTTACATTCTATAGTGTTTTAACTTAATTTAGGCAGAAATAGAAATTGTTTAAAATAAATAAAATTCACTAGAGTAGGAGTTTTAAGATCTTCTTTGCATACTTCCCAGGACTATATAGTTTAAAAGAAAAGAACATGCTTTCAGTGCAAACAATTTGAAAATTCCAGACCACCTTATAAATAAAGCATATTATTATTTTAGAAGATCTTTCCTTTATTGTTCTCTATTATAAAATGACAATTATGTGTCTAAAGTGAACCAGAGATGTAAGTGAACCATAGATCTATGAATGGGATTTGGGGATCCAGCATAGTTATAGTCACAATCTGAGAACAATTATTTATTATGACATGATTCTGCTTAATGATTATCCTCATGAAGAGACCAATGAAGTGCGACCTCGCTTTTGACCTATTTTAAAATTGTTTTCTATTTTTAATATTTTCTGCTTTCTTTTCAATTGAGGTTTTTCTGATTTGTCTAGTCTTTGTTATTGGATTTTTGATTGTTTGTTTTCTTGTTTCCTGTATATGTTTGGATGATTTCCTGTATATTAAATCCAGGATAGGTAGATAGGTCTATAGTGAGAGTAAGTGAATTGATAAATTCCTAGGGGCATGGCAGAGAAGGAAGGGGAGAGTGGGAGTTAACAACAAAAAGTAGAAGAAAATGCTCTGAAATTGATTGTGGTGAGGTTTGCACAAATTTTCTTAATCTGATTAAAATGTATATGTCATAGCTATACAATTGTTTGTCAATTTGAGGATTAAGAGTGTATGGGTGGCTGAGCCCCAGTGGCGTAGTGGTTGTGTGCAGGACTGCAGCCCACAGAGTTGGCGGTTCAAATCCAGCAGCAGCTCTCCAGGAACAAGGCTGGGCTTGTTACTCCCACCAGGGCAGTGATGCGCCCCCCCCCCACCTCCCTAAAAAAGACATCTGCCTTAAGAGTGGAGGGGTGGAGGCTAGCCTGTCAATCAGATCATATCCAATAAGGACTCTGTGTGACTTTGCCTTCTCCTGATAATTCTGGCAAATTCTGTATTTCTTCCTTGTAGGTGGGAGGCAATTCTCTCTCTCTCTGCTCACTCCCCTAGGAGACATTGCAACCGACAGAATACATGGAACTGTGTTAGTGAGTTGTAGCAGCGACACAGACCTACCCTGATACAACCAGACCTATGAAGCTGGAGAAGCCATGTAGAGACCCCTGCCAGCGCTGAGATGCTTACAACACCACTGGATCCAAAGACTTTCTACCCACTGGCCTGTGATCGTCCTGAATTCACTGTCATTGCATGTGTTGCATGAGTCTGAAGAGGAGTTTATAGATTGGTATCGGATATATGGGCTAATAACAGACTTATGAACTTGATCTATACTGAGCTGGATGTTTCTTCAAAATTCAACTGCTCTTGTTTGTAAACCTCTTTCTTATATACATATGAGTGTCTATGAATTTGTTTCTCTAGTCTATCGACTAACACAATATGTGAAGTATATGTCAATAGTTATTTTATAAAAAATAAGACATCATGTTTATGAGAATCTAAATACCCGAGCAATAAATTCTATAACACACACACACACACACCACATGCACACACACATGAATTTGTTAAAATATATCCTGTAGCACCGTGGACAATATTAAGACCAAATAATTATTTCTGAAAGAATTACTTAATTAATCGTTGAGCTTATGAGACTTAAAATAATGTATGACTTCTTACAGGATTTCATGCATTTATTAAAAAAGAAATATATTATTTCTAAGAAAGCAAAATTAACTCATTTTCCATTTTCCATTTTTCATTTTAAAAAGAATAAGCCATGAAAGTAAAGATGCTAATCAACAGAACCCTTTGTTATTAACTTTCCAGGATAAGTGGTTTTATTTTATAATGTTTAACACAGACTTACCATCAAGTCATCAGCCTATTTTAAAAAATAATAATAGAATTCTAGAAGTCTGTAAAAATGTATGTTTATACTTTCTCAGTTGGTTACAGAAACTTAGAGCTGCCTCTTTGCAATTCTCAACCCCCTTTTCATGACATTATTTATTCTAACACTTTTTTCTGAAAAAAAAAATGTTCCACGTATTAGCACAAAGTAATTTATTGATAACTGTTAAATAACAAAGATATATGTATTCAAAATAAAGCCCTAATATAGGCCAAGAATGGAGCCATGGTGGCACAGTGATTAATTACTGCATTGCTAGCCAGAAGGTTAGTGGGTCAAAGCCACCAACTTATACCTGAGAAAGACGTGGCCATCTGCTTCCCTAAAGATTTGCAGTCTCAGAAAGTCTGTGGGGGCAATTCTACCCTGCTCTACTGGGTCACAAGTAACCAAAATCAACTAGATAGTAATGGATTTAGCGTGGGTATCAGTGAAATATTATTATAGTTTGCAAGGATACCACAATGAACAAGGGAGCAAAAATCCATGGTCTCTTGTTAATTATAATTTTTCAGAACTAACTGACACACCAAGTTTCTGCAATGGTGAATGGATACTGGATATCTACCACTGGTTCTTGTTTCAGTTTCTTGTTCCTTCCTATTGAGGAAGCAACAAAGTGAGGCGATAAATATAAATTCTTAACACTACAATTTTATCTCAGCCAATTATGTATGGCTTATGAAAAGTTCATTTTTACTTTGAAATGTCATGTTTAGAACTGATGTTCCAAACAAACTTTTTGTATTATTTCTCTATGTCTTAGAAATAAATTTCTGATTTAAAAGACATAAAGGAATAGCCAAGTTTTCTCTGTAGTATTAACCTGACATATGCAAATTAAAATAGCAGTGGTTTATGTACAGTGCACACACAAACATACATATCTACATAAGAGTAAGCCAAAAAAAAGTATAGCTGTCAAACGCCAGCTCTGATGAGCATTGTTTATTTCAAACAAAATTTTTCAAAAGCATCTCAGTCTATGAATGAATGGCAGTGACAAACTCCTAATCTTAAAATTCACTATCAACAAGCTGATCTTGACTTACAGGGACCCCACAGGACAGAGTGGAATTGACCCTGTGGGTTTACAAAACTGTAACTCTTTTCTGGAGTAAAGAACCCCACCTTTTTCCCTGAGAGTGACTGGTGCTTCCAAAGTGATGGGCTTGTGGGTAGAGTAATACATCATCTTTATCACTAAGACTCGTGGTAAGAAGGCAACTATACCACCAGGAAAGGTACTTTTAGAACAAAGGTTCACTCCAAAAAAATCAAAATAGTGCTTTCTTGGGCCAGTTAAATTCAAAGCAGAGAGGTCAACTCAGAAGGTTTTGGCAACTTTGCTGGAGTTCCTGAAGGGGTAATCCTTAAAGATTTTTCTCTAAGACACAAAACACACCTGAAGACTACAATGGAAAAGTTTGAAGAGAATTGGACTGCATTGGTGTGTTGCTGAGAAATAGGTCATGAAAATTGCTTATGCCTGAGGTTTATTTTTTCTGATACAGCAATGCACAGCCTTATTCTTTAAGGGTGAAAAGAGCTGTCCTATGAAAGTTTTGTTGAGAGAACTTAACTACATTCTTCCTACAACCTTGTTTCCTCTTCAGACTCCCTCACTCTGTGTGTGTGTGTGTGTGTGTGTGTGTGTGTGATTTCTTCCTTATTCATTTTTGCCTTCTAAGCTTTGTCTCTGGGTAAAAGCTCTCCTGTTGTTTTCGGTCTTAAGGTAGACTGTTTTAAGGTGTGCATAGGTCATCTGTGTTATTGCTCTTATAAGGGGTTTGTCTATCGTTTGCCTTATAGTTGACTCATGGATGAGTTCAATTTCAAGTTTCAAAAATGACCAAAGGCCCTTGTAGTTAGCATCCTCCAAAGTAATACATGATATTCATTACTAAGAATCCTGATGAGAAGGCAAAGGAAGAAAAAACACCAATGCAAGAGAAAGATGAAGACACTGAGAAGAATGAAAAAAGTCTGGGCAATTGTTAATTTTGTGAGTTCCATTCATCCTATTCAATGAGTACACTCAGATTTATTTATGATTTTGAGTTTTGTGGCACATTTCCCCCCTTGATTCAGTAATTCCTACTGTGATCCCTTCCAGAATGAACATTAGTAGTCTAAGGTTTATGTTTTCATTAGTCTTTTGGACTGATTATTTCTCTCTTTGAATTAAAACATTCTTTTCTCCTGACACAGAAAGACCAATAATTGTATCTTGGATGGCTTCTCATAAGCTTTTAAGACTACAGTAGAAATTCAACAAAATAATATATAGAACATTATCTTTATGGATTACATTGGGAGAATTCATCTCACTGTCCTTTAAGACTATAGGTCTGAGGACTCAGATCCAGAAACTCATGACCTCAAGATGTTTGTTACAACTAAGAAGTTTTCATAGCTTGGGCCCCTGTATGTTCTACTGTATTCTGGGATCTATTTGGATCATTAATGGGAGTTACAAAGACTAGGCATAGAAGAGTCACAAGGGATGATTTCACTTTATAACAGTATAATTCTTTTTAATTTTTTTGTTGGCTAGTTCTATTACCATTTATTGTTCCAGAAGGATTTATGATACTGTATTTGGGTGACTTAATAGAGCCATCTTTTAATGGATATGGTTGTTTGGGACTTTTGTGTGATTTTGATTTCTTTTTTATCCCTGAGACATCATAGTTGCATTAATTTGTTGATTTACTATCAGCCTGCTTTACCCTGATTTTTTCGTTTCATTTTGTTTCATTATATCTGTGAAAAAAAAAAGGCCCACCTGACATTCTAGTTTGACAGCTAGTTTAGCAGTACTGGCACGCTTATCTTCTTTTTTCCAGGGGGATTTGGTAGCGGATACAAGTCTCTGATTCTCAATTATGCAGAACAGCTGGGGTGGGTTGGGTGAGTACAAGCCACTGTCTTTGATCCACTGGTGCTAGAACAGGTGGTAACAGTTTATCAAGCGGTAGAGTGACAGGCACGGTGGTGTAGTTGAGTGGGATCATTGACTGTCAATTGCTAGGGAGCTACAGACAATAAAAAATGGGGGGTGGGAGGGAAGAGAAAGAAAATGGAAACAGCACAAGGATATGGGTCAGAAGAGGCCTAAAAAAATAATAAGAAGAAAATATAAGACTGTATTTGTGAAAGTTGTTGATCGGGCATGGTTGTTACAGAAATATGTCCATTACTTTGCAGGAGGGAAGGATCAGGGCTGGGCACTACTAAAGGCAGAGGGTGCAGGGAGTATACTCTCTTGTGCACACTCATGGCCAGAAAAAAAATAAGATAAAGAGAGTTAAGTGAGAGGATAAAAACAAAAACTTATCTTGCTCCCATTGAATCAGTTCCAATTCATAGCAACCTTTATAGACTGAATAAAACTTCCCCCTTGGATTTCCTAGACAGTGCATCTTTATGGCGACAGAGAGCCATGGCATGGAAACTGGATCAAACAGCTGCCATTGTGGTTAGAATCCCAAAGAGTGACACACTATATGCATCATCAGGGCTCCTGGTTAGAGGGCAAGGGAAGAAAAATCACAGAAGGCAGAGGCAGGGGGTAGAGGAAAGAGTTGAGAAGAACAGAAAAAAACTAGGCAAATGTTAGTTCTCAAATGCAACTGCAGACGGAACTGAAACCCACTCCAGGGGAAGGTTCACCACTGCTCAAAAAAAGACAGAGGTTGGCACTACTGACCACAGGTAAAGGAGGCACGTATTCCACAGCATCACAAAGAGGGGAGGAGAAGAGTAAGAAAAGTAGAAAAATAAGAAAGAGAAAAACAAGCGGTGGTATAAAAAGAGACAAGGAAAAGATAAAAGAAATTAAAGGTGAAAACCAGCAGTAGCTGGTGAAACGTGCTAGTCCTCAGACATAGCTGCTCAGGAATTTGGTGCTTGTTCTGCAGAGCATGCATGTCACACAGGAAAGGGCAGTGCTGGGTGCTAACGACGACGGGGCAGCATGGGTGGGAGGGTTGCCCTTTCGGTAGGAAAAGGAAGAAAAATATGAAAGGAAAATAAAAAGAAACATGAAGAAAACCAGGTGGAAATAAGAACTTAGAAATACTTTTAAAAATAAAAGCAAAATAAACCACTGGTAATGGGGGGCTGGTTTGACTCCTTTCTGTGTGGTACATTGTGAGGATGCTGCAGTTTCAGGGTGGTTGTGGAAGGAGAGAGGGGTGTTAACAACCACCAGTGTTGGTGCCAAGTCAATCCAGGTCAAGTGGAGCCAGAAATCTGGTTCTTAACCCAACTGAAATGTAGCTCATAATAATTCAAAATGGCTGCACTATGCCAGCTGTCGGATGAATCACTTTCACTTTACTGGTTTTGCTCCAAATCTTTATCTCATCAATGTTTGATCCACTTCTGTGTAGACAGGGTTCTCTAGAGAAACAAAACCAGGACACTAATAATTCTCTTTGTATATTTATATAGCTAGAAGGGTATCTAACATAAGAAATAAACAGTTAACTAATCTATAAGCAGTGCAAATGACTCGATGCAATGCACTTGCGTGAGACAGCTAGTACACTGGCAGTCCTTCGAGTACTGAGTAGTCCTCTCTAGAGTAATTCAGGCTATGTGGCCACAAGCAGCAAACAGCAAAGCAGGTCACCATACACAACCACTATCCCACCAGGGCTCAGCCCCCATTAACATACCTTTTCTGGTCCTCCTTACCCTCTCATCTTTGCTTTGGAGAAAACACTGGCTTTTAATTTCATTTAGTTGATTGTTAAATTGTACTCAGTCTTCAAGGATAATAGTGTTTATTTTACAAACCAATCTACTATTTGAATAAAAGATTACCTCCTGGAATGGCTTTAGTTCCAAATGGAAAAAGTCCAGTTTTTCCAAAGTGGGGGATACTGCACCTGGGGCCACTGTGATGAGCCAGGGGAGCTACAAAAGCATATACCTGCCCTTTAAAATAGATTATGGGCTACAGTGCAAACATTTTTAGATGCCAGAGAAGCACTTTTTTTCCAAAGATGGGGCAGTAGGCTCCCCAAAAGTTTGGGAATATAAGTTTAATCTCTAACAGCTCAGTAATACTAGCTGTAAATTTTTTGAAGGATTTTGAGTTCTGTTGTATATTTTTCCCCCTTGATATTTTTAGGACAGTCTATTAGGTCTCTGGCACCCTAGCGGTATAATAGTTACATACGGGGCCGTGATCTACAAAAGCTGCAGTTTGAAACTACCAGCACCTCCACAAGGGAAAAATGGACCCCACGGCTGTAAATGGTTACAGTCTTGCATATTCACAGGGAGGAGTTCTATGCTGCTTTAGAGTCATCCTGAATCAAAATCGACTCTATGGCAGTGAATGAGAAAGAAATATTGTACACCAGATTTACCTAATGTCACTCATCTTTTGATCTCTTGACCATGGCTACCGTGAGCGTGGATTATGGATCCAAGCAAGACAAAATTCTTGACAGCTACAAGCTTTTCTCCATTTATCATCATGTTACCTATTAGTTAAGGTGGAAGGACTTTGTTATTCTTTACATTGAGTTGTAATCTATGCAGAATACTGAAATCGCTGGTCTTGGTCAAGAAATACTTACGTCCTCTTGCTTTTAGCAAGCCAGTTTGTGAAGTCTGCACAGCACAGATAATCAATAAAACTTCTTCCAATCCTGATGCCACGTTCTTCTTCATGCAATTCATCTTCTTAGATGATTTGTTCAACATACAGATTGAACACATAGAGAGAGAGGATACAAACCTATCAAACACCAGATTTTTAAAACATGCTCTTTTCCCTTTTCCCATTAGTACAACAGCCTCTTAATTCATGAGTAAATCCCACATGAGCACACAGAATTACTCCAGAATTCCCATACTTCTCAAGATTATCCATAGTTTGTTATTGTTCACACAGTTGAATGACTTGCCATATTTAATAAAACACAAGTAAACATCTTTCTAGTGTTCTCTGCTTTCGGCAAAGATCTATTGGACATCAATAATGATAAGCGTTTTTCCATGTCCTCTTCTGAATCTGTCTTGAATTTCAGGCAACTCCCTGTCAATGGATTGCTGCAGCCATTATTAGATGATCTTCAGCAACGTTTTACTTGCACGTGATTTTTAATTGTTCTATAATCTGAGCATTATGTTGAGTCACCTTTATTTGGAATATGTAAAAATATGCATCTTTTCCAATCAGTTAGCCAAATTCCCTGTCCCAGACAAGAGGTTGCTTCTAACTTGTTGAAATACTTCATATTCCATATATACAGGAGTCTTGTTTGGGTTAAATGGGTAGCTTGGACTTTTTTCTTCACCACCATTCATTCTTGTTCATGAGCTACCTCTTAAAACTGTTAAATCTTGATGAGTTCTTTTTTGTACAGTGATCATTTTTTTTCCCACTTTTCAAATTGTTTTCTGCATCATTCAATAGCTCACCTATAGAATCTTTCAAAATTTCAATTCTCAAGGCTTGAATTTCTTCTTGAGTTCCTTAAGTTTCAGATATATTGAGCATACTTTTCTCTTTTGGCCTACTAATTCTAGATCTTTGTACATTTATTTATAATATTTGGCCCTGTCTTCTTAGGCTGCCTTCAAATTTTTCTACTCAGCTTCTTAACATCATCATTTCTTCTTTTTGCTTTAGCTGCTCTATGATTCAAATAAATTTCAGAGTCTCTTCTTATATCTGCTTGAAACTTTTCTTTCCCTCCTGTCTTTTAGTTATCTTTGCTTTCTTCATGAATGATGTGCTTCCATCACTAATGTTCAGTGTGTCAAATCTGTTCTTGAGATGGTCTCAAAATTTAGGTCGTGTTTTGGCTCCTGTGGATTTGTTTTCATTTTTTAAAACTTCGACCTTAATTTATATATGAGAAACTGGTGGTCTTTTCCAAAGTCATCCCTGGCTCACTTTTAGTGGCTAATGTTGAGCTTGTATAACATTTCTTCCCACAATTGTAATCATTTTGATTTTTGTGTATTCCATCCATCTGAAGGAGTCTAGGTGTGTAGCTGCCTTTGGTGTGGTTAAAAAGATATCGATTATGAACAAGTCGTTGGTATTGCAAAATTCTATCATGTGATTCCTACCTTAATTTCTATCACCAAAACCATATTTTCTAAATACCGTTCCTACTTCTTCGTTTCCAAATTTTTCATTCCAGTTCCAATCACTATCAATGGACCTTGATATCATGTGTGATCAATTTCCTAATCTATGGCTTTTCTTGCTCTGAGTCTATTGAAGTTTTCTACATTAGCCTGTGATAATTTAAGCTGCTAGTGTGTTTCCAGAAATTGGTCCATTTCTTCTAGCTTTTCAAAGGGAGTGAAATACAGTTTATCTGTTTTCTGCTACATAGGCTGGCTCTAATCTTTACTATTTCTTTCTTGAGTTGCCTAAAGATTTATTTTGATGCTTTTTCTTCTAATTGTTGAAGATGTGGGGATAAAGGATTGATCTGGACTCTTTCTCCTTTTGGGGTGTGTGTACTTTTTGTGGTAAATTGCTGCTCAGACCTCTCCACATAAACCATGTAGAAGAGAGGAAAATGAAGCAATATATAACACATTTTGAAAGAAAAATATCTGCCTTTCAAGAATCCTATATCCAGCAAAGCTTTCTATCAATGACGAAAGAGAAATAAAAAGTACTCTCAAACAAGGAAATTTTTAGAGAATCCATTGAACAAAACTAGTTTGATAGAAAATAGTAATTGGATCTCTATGGTCTAAAACTCAACAAGTGCAGCACACACACATGAGATTGCCACAGTGAGTGGCATCAACCAAAAGCAAGCACACTGAAAACAGCACTCAAAGTAAACAGATCTAGAGGGAAGATAAAGACATGAATTAACTCCTTCCATTCCTCACCCCCCGAAAAGAGAAAAGGAGGAAAATATCACATATAGAAAATAAAATGTAAAAGCAACTAAACTACATTTAGAACTAATAACACTGAATGTCTATAGACTAAATGCAGCAACTGGAAAGAAACAGTCGCAAACTGGATTAGCAAACAAGATCCATCAATCTGCTCTCTTCAAAAGATACCTCAATATCAAAGACAAAAACAGACTGAGAGTCAAAGGATAGCAAAAAAGTTTTACCAACTCAATGACAACCAAAAGAAAAAAAACAGGAGTGACAAAATTAATCTCTGACAGTATATACTTCAAAGTAAATGATTGAACTGTCAGATTACATGCTATCTGTATGAATTCCCAATAAAATGGTTTCAAGGGTGGAGAGAGAGAAAGAGAGAGAAAAATTTCACCAAAGGAGTAAAATGTGAGTACACAGACTGGGAAAATGTATTTAGTAATGACTTAAATGGACAAAGGACTACTTACTAAAATATACAGAATACTAAAATACAGCAACCTCACAAAGAGAAAAAACAAATAACTCTCTAAAAATGCAGGCAAAGGACTTGAATAGGCAGTCTACAGAGAATGATACTCAAATGGCTAACAAGCAGATGAGGAAATGTTCTTGTTCACTAGCCATTGGGGAAATGCAAATCGAAACAAACAACGATGAGATACAATCTAACACCCACAATCTTATCCCACTTGAAAGAATAAACACAAGAAAGAACAGTAAGTGCTGGAGAGAGTGTGGAAGATTGGAAGTCTCACACATTGCTGGAGGGCTTGTAAATACTTACAACCAACCTGGGAAACAAGATGACAACTCCTGAAACAGCTGAAAGTAGAAATCCCTTTCAACCTAGCAATACCATTGCAGGGCAGACACCCCAAAGAAATGAGACAGGCTATGGAGAGACATATGCTCTCCCATGTTCACTACACAGAGGCAAGAAGTTGGAATGAACTCAAATTCCTATCAGGAGATGAAGAAAGGGAGAAAAAAATGTTTGCTATGAACACACAATGGAATACTAAGCATCCCTACTATGTTCCCTAAAGGCAAGAGCAATGAGACTTATCTCACATACTTTTGACATGAGAGACCATTTAGGAGAAACCAGTCCCGGGAAGAGAACAATATGCTCAATTATCTAAAGGGTCTGCAAAAAAAGAGAAAGATCCTCAACAAGATGAATTTTTTGTTTTTGTTTTGTTTTTGTGGGTCTCACTGCCTTCTGGTGGTTGTGGGAGCCACCCAGTGCCAGTCCTGAGAGCAGCCGCTGGATTTGAACCCCCAAGACCGCGGGCCACAGTCCCATACTCAACCACTTACGCCACCAGGGCTCAGCCCAACAAGATGAATTTACACAATGGCAGCAACGGACTGAAATAGATCATCAATTGTGAGGATGTAGACACATCCGCAGTGTTCCCTTTTGTGGTACACCGTTGCTATGAAACAGAGCAGAGTGTAAGGTATTCTGTGAAAGTCTTAAAGCTTTGTGTTTAACAGCAGGCCTCTATCAAAGAAATATCAGGGTATGGATAGATGGATAGATGATAGATAGAATCTCATTACATTATATATACTCTATGTATGTATATATATACACATATGTCAAATCACATGTCTATATCTGAAATACTGTCTAATGAAATATTTCTGAAAATGTCAGTTCCAAAATCACAAAATTTTAATATTTTTCTCTGTACCCATCAGTCATAAATATAGTACAATATATAAACAAACATAACCAAACAAATATAAACAGATGCATTGCAATTTGATTGATTATTTTGGTAATGTTGTTTCAATTTTTTTAAGTTTCTTAAATTTTTGTAATCAATTTATTGGGGGCTTGTACAACTCTTATCACAATCCATCCATCCATCCATTGTATGTCAAGCATATTTGTACATTTGTTGCCCTCATCATTCTCAAGACATTTGCTTTCTACTTGAGCTCATGGTATCAGTTCCTCATTTCCCACCCCTCCCTACTTCTCTCTCCCTCATGTATCCTTAATAATTTATAAATCATTATTTTGCAATACTTACACTGTCTGTGGTCTCCCTTCACCCACTTTTCTGTTGTCAGTGTGTGGCAGTCATGTGCTTATGTTAATTTTATAATGGAAATGTAGGGGTGGAGTCTAGCCTGTTAATCTGGAGATAGCCATTGAGTAGCTAATGAGGCCTCTGTGTGGGCAAGGCTTTCTCCTGAGACTTCTGGGAAATCTCGCAATATTTCCCTTGTGAAGATGAGAAGCTGTCTTCCCCAGTGGTTGGGAGTTAGTCTCAGAGATGATGAATCACAGACAAGACAAGATGGCGGCCTCCGAAAAACTAAAGGAACTGGAGGAGAAGCCACACGGCTTTACCCTGATGGAGCCAGGCCTCTGAAGCTAGGCGGCCACATGGAGATCTCTGCCAGTGATGAGTTGCTTCTGCTGTTGATGGACCCTAAGCCCTAGAAGTGAGGAGCCATGTGGAGACCCCTGCCACCACCGGGATTCTGCACCCACTGACCTGTGACTTCGTGAGTTGGAAGGAGACTTTATAGACTGATTTCTGGCATATGGGTTAATATCAGACTTATGACTTTGAACTGGACTTGGCTCAATGTCCTGTTCCTCTTGTATATAAACCTTTTCTTTATATCCATATGCGTGTCTATGAAATTTGTTCCTCTAGTCTACCGGGCTAACACACAGTGCCTCAGGGAGGATGTTATATGTAGATCCTTATCATAGGTTCTCTCTTTCTATCCCACCTTCCCTCCACCCTCCTGGTATTGCCACTCTCATCACTGGTCCTGAAAGGATCATCTGTCCTGGTTTCCCTGTGTTTCTGGTTCCTCTCGGTACCAGTATACATCCTCTGGTCTGGCTGGATTTGTAAGGTAGACTTGAGATCATGATAGTTGGGGATGGGGGGCTAAGGAAGCATTTAAGAACTAGAGGAAAGTTGTATGTATCATCATTGCTACACTGCACCCTGACTGGTTCATCTCCTCCATTGTCTTAATTTTAACAAAATGTAAAGATCGCATACTGCTCTGAATTGTTTCATCATCTTTCAATTTTTCTACAATTGTGCTCATTTTATTTTTTATTTAATTTTTTATTTAATTTTTTATTTTTATTAAAAATAATTTTTATTTTAAAAGTACTTTATTGGGGGCTCTTGCAGTTCTTATCACAATTCATCCACACATTCATTGTGCCAAGCACATTGTACATAAGTTGCCACCATCATTTTCAAGATATTTTTTTTCTGCTTGAGCTCTTGGTATCAGCTCATTCTTTTCTTTCCCTCCCCCACCCGACCCCTTCAGGAAACCTTGATAATTTATCTTTTTTTTTTTTTATGTCTTACACCAACCGCTATTTCCCTTCACTCACTTTTCTGTTGTCTGTCCCCCTGGGAAAGGGCTATATGTTAATCTTTGCGATTGGTTCATCTTCCCTAAACCCTCCTGATTTTGCTATTTCCAGTATTGGTAATTTTGCTCATTTTCAAAGGAATAGCTGAAATGCTTTTTTTAAGGTATTTACTCTGATACACCATAACTTTTTTTTAAGTACCAGAGGTTATTTGGTTGCTTGGTTTGTGAAATGAACTTTTTTTAAAAAAATGAACAACTATTAGCCTTTTATTATACTACTTTTCCTCATAAGTCTAGTACCGCCATTTTAGATTAGCATCCATTATCATAAAATATTATATAAGTTCATAACTTCACACAAGAAATTCTAGTCTGAAATTCAGATTACTGAATGCTAAAAAACCAAATATGATAATGGAAGGAATCACAAGAAAACTAGTTTTTCAAATGAAAAAATAGGATCTGTGAGGTTAATTCCTTTGATTAATATTACTCACTGGCTGAGGACTGTTACGATGAGACGGCTGGCTTGCTGATTCTGGTACAGTGTGTATTCCCATAGACAATCTCTAGCCAAATTATTTTTATCACTATCATCATTATTATGCAACACAGGTGTATAAAAGTATAATAAAAATAGATGCATTTTAAAAATAGATGAATTTTAGCTATTGCATAAAATAATAACTGCCTTCCAGAAAAAATTTAGAACTGACTCATTCAAGATATTACTAACATAAAAATATATATCTTCTTTTTGACATGGAATTTTCCTCAGGAACAATATCTTAAAAGACAACAAATTCTATCGAATTATTGTTTTTGTTATACCTCAGGTTAAATCCTAATATTTACATAGAACTATAGAGGTCTTGTGTTCATGTCTTCCTTTCTTCACAGCCAGTTCATGCAGTAGTTAACACTAAAAATAAACTATTTGATCTGACTAGACCAACAAAGAATGCACCACTGAAAGTGTGTGGGGTTTAAGGGCAATAGCCTAACAACAAGGAGACAAGAACCAATAGGGACAAAATATAGCAAATACCAAAGTCAATGTAATGCTAGGCAGAAGACTGCTGAAAACAGTCCGTTATTTGTCCCCATGTACAATCAGATGGGTTTCAGAGCAAGTGAAAAAGTAATACTAAATAAATTTGGAAATGATTCATGCATATTTTCCAGGAGTTAGATGAAGAATTGAGAAATTGGTCAACCCTCTCAAAAATTATAATAGCTGCCATTTATCAAGGTAGACTCAAATCCTCAGAGCTGGACCAATAGGCAGCATTATGATAAAGGGATAAAAGCTTAAATTTGTCAAGGATTTTGTCTTACTTGGATTCATAAGCAATGCCCATGAAAGCTGCAGTCGAGATCAAAAGACACATTGCATTAGGCAACTCTGCAGCACAATCCCTTTTTAGAGCATGAAATAGCAAGGATGTTTCTTTTAGGACTAAGGTGCACCTGACCCAAGTAATGATATGCTCGATTGAATATCCATATGAAAATTGGACGTTGAATAAGGAAAACCAGAGAAGAATTGATACATTTGAATTGTGGTGATGGAGAAGAGAATTAAAAGTGCCATGGATCCTAAAAGGACAGATCAATGGGACAAATCCAATATCTGGGAAGAAGTACTGGTAGCGTGCTCCCTAAGGATGACACGAATTCATTCTGCGTGCTTTGGACATATTGACAGCAGAGACCAGTCTGGAGGGAAGGGCACCATGTTTTGTAAAGTGGAGGGACAATACAAAAGAGGAGGTCCCTCAATGAGATGGATGGACACAGTGGCTGCATCAATGGACTCGGACGCAGGAGCAACTTTGGGACGGCACAGGAGAGTGCAGTGTTTGACTCGGCTGTTCACAGGGTCACTATGGGTCAGAGCTGACCCCGTGGCATCTACCAAGAACAAAAGAGGTGCGTCATAGTATTAAGGGTAAAAAAAGAAAATGTGGGGATGAGATATCAGGCTTCAAGAACTCAAAAGCATAACTTTGCATGCTCACTTTCCTGATATGATCCCTGAGGACAAATGTGTACATATGCAAATGTGGTGAAGAAAGCTGATGGTGCCCGGCTTCCAAAAGATATAGCGTCTGGGGACTTAAAGGCTTGAGTAAACAAGCGGCCATTCGGCTCAGAAGCAATAAAGCCCACACAGAAGAAGCACACCAGCCTGTGTGATCATGAGGTGGTGAATGGATCCGGTGTCAGGCATCAATAAGCTAAAATTATATTATTATTAATGAGGGGAAGTACAGATTGGGGACCCAAAGCCCATCAATAGGTGAGGTGACATCTCTTGCAGAGGGATTACAAGGAGGAGATGAGTCAGTTAAGATACAAGGTAGGAGCTATGAAATATGCAACCTTCCTCTAGTTCCCATGCTGCCTCCCACTCACTATCATGACCCCAATTCTACCACATAAATCCAGCTAGACCAGGAGATGTACAGTAAAGGTGGAAACATAGGAAACTTAGGATAGATGATCTATCAAGA
>PVJH01006958.1:0-96832 GCA_004026705.1 Nesogale talazaci
ACAAATCTGACTTGGAAAAAGGTATGGCCAGATTGCTCTTTAGATGCAAGGATGACTAAACTTCATATCCCATACTTTGGAAATGTTGTCAGAAGAGACCAGTCGCTGGAAAAGGGCATCATTCTTGATAATGTTGAAGGGTAGTGAAACAGAGGAGGGTCCTCAATGAGATCGATTGACATATTAGCTACAACAATGTATTAAAGCATAAGAATAATTGTGAGGTTGTCCCCAGACCGGGCAGTGCTTTGTTCTATTGTGCATAGGGTCTCAATGGATTGGAGCCAAATTGATAACACATAACAAAAGCAATAAATTCACTAGTGAGAGTTCCTTTTGAAATTAATTATAGCAATTAGCAATACCGGGTCTGAGATCAGCATTTCTACAAGATGGTAAAAGGTAACTTTGGAGCATGGTCTTTCTGATTCAATGCTAATTTCCTAGCTGACTACCCATGGAATGAAAGTTCCATTGCATTCATCTGATTGGTCTAGAGCACAATTCTCAGCCTGTCAGTTGTGACCCCTTGGGGAGGGTGAATGATCCTTCCCAAGGGATTGCCAGATTCATAAGAGTATCAAAATTACAGTTATAAAGTAGCCATGAACATAATTCTATGGTTGGGGGAGTCACCACAACAAGAGGGTAAAGGCATTAGGAAGGTTGCGAACCACTGATCTAGGGTATATCCTGTCAAAAAAATGTGTTTACATCAACCAAAAAATGTGCACGTCTTTAGATCATGGTCAGTGGTGAAAAATCTGCAGGTAAATTTGGTATATGGTGATATCAAAACCTAGAAGCAAGATAAATGCTTTCGGAGAGGGAAAAATAATATGCCTATGCAAAAACTTAAACAAAAATGTTTGACTATATATAATTGGAAAATTAAAAAGAAATTTTTGTGTGCTGCTGAGTCAAATATGATTCACTGAGATCTTTGGGACAGAGTAAGATTGTCCCATAAGGTCTCCAAGACTATAACTATTAGGAACCAATGGAGAGATTTTTTTCTCTTGCAGAGCCTACTGAAGGGTTCTAAATGCCAAGTTGTTGGCAGCTAATATTTAACCCCTGAATTTTATACACCCATTTGGGGCCATAAAAATCAACTCTGTTTTCCTTCACATTTTCTTGTCCTTTGTTTACCTTTGGCACTACATAACCTCTTTGTCTTGGTTTAACACAACAAAATCCCATGAGACAGATATGGATAATATTCCTGGGACTGTAAGCATCATATAAAGATATAACTAGATCAAACAACATCAACTGGAAAAAGAACCAAAATGAAAACAGTGTTTGGGCAGAACAGTAGGATATGTGGGTGAGGAGAAGCCAGCTACACAAAAGCCTGGAAGTCACAGACACAGTGTAATGGAATGGAGGGAAGCCAGGGAAGCAGCACACAAGCTCCATCCCAGAAAGGGGAATTCAGGGAAGTGAGCCAGAACTCCAAAAGCATCCACAGAACAGTGATTATTAATGCTGCTCAGTGGCATCAAGTCAGTTTCGACTCAAAGCTACCTTGTGTAGGACAGAAGAAAACATTGCCCAAGGCTATGCTTGCCTTTTCACTGCTGGTATCTTTAAACCCACTGTTACCACAACTGTGGGTTTTGAGTATCTTACACACTGGAAGGGCTCTTCTGGCACCGTCTCTGACAGTATTCCACTGTCCTTCAGAAGGTTGACAGTGGCTAATCCCTCAGAAATGGACACCCTATTCCATATTCAGAATCTGAAAGCTGTCCTGAAACCAGTTCACCTTGGGTGACACTGGTGATTTCAAATACTAGAAGCATAGTTTCCAGAGTGACAGTGACATGCAAGCCACCACAGAATAGCTGAGGGACAAGTGGTGAGAAAGCTGGAAACAGGCCAATAAGTCAGGATAAAGTCCCTCATCAGTAGCAGTCCTTAGTTATTTGAGGTGGGGACCTGAGGAAATGGTAAAAAAAGCCATTTCTGAGCTTCTTTGCCTACACCATGGTGAAGGAAATTCCATCTCCATATCTGCCCAAAGCATCTCTCTCTCTCTGATTCTCAGTCTTTGACCCATGTGGTCCCAGGACTTCTGCCCTGGCTCAGCAAGTGCTACAAAGCTTTATGAACAGTGATGCCCAAAACATACCCCATTTTGCAAGTCAGATTCATGCCAGAAACAATAACCTCTATTCCTTTAGTGGGTCGTGATCCACTTGCTTGCTAGCATGGATAAGAAGAGTCAGTGGACAAAATAGCTATATCTGTAACATTTTTTTAGCTTCTTAGCTTCCTTAATAAGCCCTATATCATGATACTGTCGGTGAGTTCTATGTAGCCATTTCAATGAATTATTTAACTCAGAAAAGTAGAGTGCTATGGGAGGGATAGCGGGTGGAAGAGGATAAAGATGGTTGAGAGTGAGGCACAGCTGACTTCTGCTTTATAGGAAGCACCTTTGGGGAGATACGGAATTGGATTCTCTTCTCACCTTGTGTAGTCATAGAAGGTTCAATATGCCAATACCATTTCCTCAGGGTCCATGAGCATGTGAAGGTCTATGAGATAATGGCTGGAAGATGGACTAACAGCAGTTCTACACTCCTGGCTTGCATCAGTTGGAGCTGGATAAAAGTTGTACTTGTTCTTACATCATTGCAATGACTAGGGTTGAAGTACTGGCCCTGGCCAGTCCCATCCAATGATTTACTCCTTAAGTCTGTATGCTCCCTGGCTTGTTTGACTTGCCCTCCCCTTCCTGTTCTGCCTCCATTGCTAAACCACCCAGCTGTCTCCTCCAAGATTAGGGTAAGGCCCTTGTTTGGATCGCATTCAACTTGCCAGCTACTCTTGCAACTTTTGGGGGGTTTGTTTTGCAATTTATTCCTTTCTTAAAACTTTATTCTTTTCCTTTTTCTTGTTCTTTATTTTTCTTCAAATTTTCATTTCGCACAAATCTTTCTTTCTGCCTGTCTTTCTTCCCAGATAGATTTTTAAAAATCAAGATGAACTAAACTAACATATAAGCAACACACATGGGAGGGGGGGTGTGTGCTTCAAAAAGTCTGTAGACATTTTTCCCATTCTTTTGATTGAATTTCCCCACAAATTGATTGATGCCGCCACATAAATACAGTACCCCAGTATCTGAGAGACATCCAGAAGCTGACTACCACGGAATTGGGTATGTAATGCATGTAACGGGTGCCCTGCTCTTAGTCCCAGACCACCGACTGATAGCCTGAAGACCCATAATCAATTTCTCAGGCAGTGCCTGTCTCCCTCTTTTGTCTTTGCCCAGGAATATATCCTGCTTCCATTTAGACAGATTTTTCACAAGACCTTGATAACAGCTCATCCTCATCACAGGATGACTACTTGATGACGATGTCACTGTACCTCTCTCCATCTCAGCTCCCTTGAAGAAAGAACTTTATCCCCTTTCCTGAGCATGCATCAGCTTCCCTTTAAAACAGATGAACCCTGCAGGGAAATTAGACATTGGCTTCTGACTCTTTTTCTCCTCAATGTTCAGATGCATCATACTGCCTTTAAGGCATCTAGTTGACATCCCAGTGTGCCATGAAGCAGAGGTCTCCTTAATATAAAATGCATGGTTAAAGTCTTAGATTAAGAAAAAAATCTCTTGTCTCTTCTCTGGAAAAGACCATGGGGAGTGGGGTTTGGGTGAGGCAGAATATGGAAAACTTTATATTCACAGCCTTGGTATAAGACGGATCAAACAGTGAATAAGAGACAGAGGAAAGGAACTGCTTTCCTTTCATTCTGTGCTGGGTTTTAGGCTGATAATGCTGACTGCATATCCCAGGGCTTTGAGTCAGTTCACTCAGGATTAGCTTTTGCTCAGAATCTGCATTTCTCCTCTAGATACACTGAATCATAAGCTATAGTTAGACAAAGTTCCCAGATGAGTATTGAAGATCCCCAAATAATGCTGATACATGCAATGTACCTAAGAATAACTGTGGGGTCTGGTTAAGCTGTATGTAGATCTTAATTCAGCGTATCTAGGGTGGAACTGCAAATTGTCAGCACGGTGTCATACTGTAATGAACCTATTGGAAAACGCTGTGATTCTTACACTCGGATCTGCACTACTGACTCACTTTGGGCCATGTGCCAGGATTTGCTTCTAGCCCATACAAACTAATCAAACTAATGGATGCTGTTGCTTGTTCTCATCAAACACCATTAAAATATAACTTTTTCATGAATAATTCTAAACATTGACTCAAAGCAATTGATTATAAGAGCCACATATTTCAAGTTGGAGGAATAATTGATGCTTTCAACATGTAAATGGGCTGCTAAAGAATTCGGAGATATCCACTATAAGGATACAGCCGTAATCATGGCTCACTTGAATTTTGGAGCTTCTGGCTTGTGTTTATTTTCCAATTCTGGCTGTCATGAAACACCTGCACAGTCTTGCAAGCCTGCTTCATCACCTCTACCTCTTTTTGTCGAATCCTTCCAGAGATCCACTTGTGTTTTGGACAACTAAGACTAGATCATTTACATTGCGAAGTGGAGATAGTGCATTTTCTTTGTACTAAAAGACCAGCATGTCATATTGCAGCATCAGCATAGGCTAAATTATTTCAATCAGATGCAGTCAACTCACCAATGCGAATATGCTGTAAGAGCAACTCAATGATCAAGCGTAGATGTAGTGCCCTTGTCTAAGCCATTACACCAGTGACTTCCAACGAGTCTGTCTGAAGTGCTGCTCTTTATTTCCATCATGCTTGGTCCTATAGACCTGAGAGCACTTATCTTATACTGAGCTTCCTTTACTTGATAAAGAGTTTTGCATACTATAATTTTTGTTCAAGATTTTGAATTTTTTAAGCTCTTGTCTTTACACCCTCATCCTCCATGGCAAATGAAAGCACTGGTCTTGCTTCCCTCATTCACTTAAAGGATTTAACTGACTAAACCCTCCTTCTACCTGCATTATATTAAATAGGGACAACCTGGTTGACATAAGCCCTTCAAAACTTGGTGACTAACCAGCTGGGTGGAAATTTGAACCACGGTAGAGATTTCTCAGAAGATAGGCCTGATGGTTACATTTGAAAGGTCACAGCCTTGAACACCCAAGTTCTACTTGGTACACCTAGGGTTGCCATGAATTAGAATTGATGTAATAGCAACTAACAGAACTACTAAATAAATAAACAATTCTAAATATATTGATGGAAGTAATTTATTTAGTACAACTCTACTTGCTCATGGTACTCAAGCCAAATCCACTGGTATCAAGTCAATCCCGACACACAGCACCCATACAGGATAGAGTAAAACTGCCTCGTAGCGCTTCTAGGGATGCAAATTTTTATGGAAGGAGATCACCCCATCTTTCACATGCCAAGGGGCTGCTGGTTCAGAATCACCAGCCTATTGGATAGTACTTGAGGTCCTTAACCCATGTGCCACCAGGGATCCTTATTATATTGTATTTTATTGAGTCAGGAAATAAGATCAAATATAATGAATAGCTGGTTTCTTCCCCCTCCCTAGATCCATTTAATAGGCAAGATCTAGCAGCTTTTAATCTAATAGGAGATTAAAAAAAACATGCAAGCACAAAGGAAACAAAGATAGATAGAAAAGTGGGTCACCTGGGAATACAGTGAAGGGGCATTCAACTAGAGAGAGAGAGAGAGAGAGAAAGAGAGAGAGAGAGAGAGAGAGAGAGAGAGAGAGAAGAGCAGATCATGTTGGTCTTGTTGGAGAAGAGGATTTTACACAGAAGCCACGAAGCCAAAGCAGAGTTCAATGGTGCAATGGCTCCTTAACCCTTCTGTGACCCATGATGGGCATATGCACACCAATATTTTCAGCCTCTCAGGTTTCTTTGGAAGGAACTAAGGTAGTTATTGTATCTGCTAGCACCTGTATAAGGGGGACTCTGAAAACACAGGTCCCACTCCACTAATCTTTCCAGTAGAGGTCAATTGAAACATACCAAGGGTCTTCAAAAAGTTTATAGAAAATGAATATTATGAAAAAATTATGCAAGCATTTCATGGGGGGGGTGTTGCATCAGAATAAACTAACACTAACTTGGTATATCATATATTAAGCAGAGCTAGGTGGAAGCAGTAAGAAGGATAAGTTATCAGTGTTAAACAGTTTTTAGCACCAGAGCAGCATGGTTTGTGCTAAATTGAAGTAAGAACAAACAGTAAGTATCTTTTGAGCTAATGAAAGATAAAAATCACTGGAGTATTATGATAAGTCTATTGGGACAATGTCCAGAAGAAAATTACAGTTTGCAAGTGCAAAACTTGTTTTAAGAAGGGACAAGATGTTGAAGTTGAAGCCTGAAGTGGTAGATTACTCACATCAATTTAGGAGAAGAAACAATAATTTTGCTCATCCCCTAATTGCAGGGGGCAAATGATTAATAGAAACAATAGCTAAGACAATAGGCATCTTAATTGATTCAACTTACACAATTCTGCCTGAAAATTTAACTTTCCATTCAATGCATGCCGAAATTGTTGCACCCCAATCAGCTGCAGATAAGAGCAGAACTTTTAGTGGAACATGTAAACAAGTCGGATCAATAGTCTGAACTATTTATTGAAAAAACTGTAAGAGGAGATGAAACATGTCTTTACTAGTATGACCTTGAACACAAACCACAATCGACAATGGCTACCAACAAACAGAAGTGGTCTTTCCAAACAACAGTAAACTGGAGAAGAACAGGGTCATGGCAACTCAAGGGATTTTGTTAGTTGACATTCTGAAGGGCCAAGGAACGGGATGAGAACAACGCCAACTCTGCTTATTTTAAAACTGTTTTGAGAAAGTTAGAGAGCTTTCCAGAAAAACTCTCAGGAAAGATTGAAGAGTGAATTCATCACCATTCCTCCCATCAAACTGCAGCACTTCTGCTAGTTTCTGTGGGAAACTATTTGGCATTCAGCCAATAGTCCTGATTTGGTTTTCCTGGCTTTTTTGTTTGTTTGTTTGTTTTCAAAGCTTAAAAAAATTTAGGGCAACCTGTTTTTCTTCAGTTAATAGTGTAAACAAATTACAAATGCATTCATGTGGTTAGAGTTCCAGGAGTGCCAGTTCTTGAAGGATGGATTGAAATTGTTATCTTCACTTGCGATGTCTTTACGCAGTACTTTTGTTGGAACATGAGGTTTTGGTGTTATTTCTTGTTCCTTTTTTTTTTTTTTTGCATCACTGCCCTCTGGTGGTCGTGGGAGCTACCGAGCGCTGCTCCTGAGAGCTGCCCCTGGATTTGAACCATCATACCCGAGGGTCGCAGTCCCACACTCAACCACTTACGTCACTGGGGCTCAGCCTATTGTTTGTTCTTAATTTTTATCTTTTAATTACTTTGTCCACAAACTTTTTGAAGTCCTTTTAGTCTCATTTCCTTGTATGAAGGCCTATGTTAATTCAACTTGTGTTCTTTGATTTTAACACGCCTTTCATTACTGAAAACCCCTGATATTTATAGAGAAACTTCAAAGTAGAAGATAATTTGGTCATGGCAGACGTAGAGTAGGAGGCCTATGCGTAGAACCCAATGATTATAGACACAACCAGAGAAGCATCCAAAAAACATCTTCAATGTCAAACAAGAACCTGCCTTTTACTGATGAGTCTCCTATTGATATTTGTAGCAGAATCACATGGTGCACGTTTAAAGTTCAGCTTCAGCAACCATTTTTGACCCACTGAATTGGAACTTGTATTGGGGAACCTGTCTTCATATAGCTTTAAAACATCTCTCTGATTAGGAACATTCCCTGTTGTCTCCCTTAGGCTTTCATGGGTTCAGGGCTGAAGGGTAGTTTCTGGCCTCTCTTGCAGCTAGACAATTATGTAACTGTGCTCTGGTCAATGAGTGGGAACTGTGAGAAGTGATGCCAAGCCTGCCCCCAAATTTCCCCTGGGATAGCCCTGGCCTTTGCTCTTTCCTTCCCAGCCTGCTGGATACACAGAATTCAATTGGAGATGCTAAGGTCCTGAAATTTTTAAAAAAATAGTTTTTGGAATAGGTCTGATTTTCCCAGTCATTGAATGAAAGATCACTTAGCAGATGCCTGATTTCATTGCCACATGGACAGGATAGTCCTTCTCACATGTTAATTGGGTGACATGGTGAAGTTATGCACAATACTATCAAGAACCACTGCTAGAAGCCCTGGTGGCCATGGGGTTACACATTGGGCTGTGATCTGCTGCGTCAGCAGTTGGAAACCACCAGCTGCTCAGCTGGAAAAAGACAGACTTCTCCCAGTGGCAGTCTCTGAAGCTCACAGGAGAAGTTCCACCCTGTAGATTTGAGCATCCACTCAAATGGCAGTGAGGGAGTGAGCTGGGCCAAAGGCCAGCATTGAAAAGTGTTGTGATATGATGAACTTTCTAGTTCAGAAACATTTTCTGGTAGCACTGTTAGCGCATATTGCACCGGACCAGGTGAGAGTTGGTTGATAGTAAACTGCAGACATCCTAGAAGACATGGTGACGCATCAGTCGCAGCAGCAGTGCTGATGATGGAAAGCTAAGGTGCAGTTATGTGAAACACAAAGTATATAAAATCTGTTTGGAAACTATCTGCATGTGTAAATGTCAGGTTCTCCCAGGATTCTGTCGTATAGAGATGTTCTAAACATTGCTTTGAAATTCAAGAGCGTAAGAATTTGTTCAAAGATAATTGTATAGTGGTTTTATGATCCTTAACAATCTGTTGAAATAGTTTTAGTTGAGTCTCTTGATTTGGTTATTGCCATTTCTCTTCTATTTTCTTTCAGGTAAGACTGCACTGTAGTCCAGTCAATTCGGACACAAAGCCACTTATAGAACAGAGCACTGCCTCACAGGGGTTTCAAGGCTTTAAATCTTTACTGCAGTAAACTGCCACGTATTCTTCCTGTTTGAGGGCTCAAACAACAGCTTTTCATTAGCAGCAATTAAACACATACCTTTTATAATGTGACCAGATCATGTAAATATGAATATCCAGATGACTGTTGTACTCAAATCAAACAAGTCTACCTACTGAATGAAAACCACACTACTGTATTAGGTAAATGCCACTTTATAGAGGATCTTGACTAGATGAGTTGTTGTCTTGATTCCATGGGACACTAAGTTGCATTCTTCTAAAAGGCAAGACTGGGATGACATCTGAATTCAGAAACATCTGATACCACCAATACAACTGGAAGAGATGTGCTGAGGCTCAGGTGTCTGTGAGAGCTCTTTAATGCTGAAGACACAAGCACTTGCACTGCAGGATTTGTGAAAGGTGGCAGGTTACTGGCTCAGTGAGAGGGTGAGAGAGTTCTGATAAGAGAAGCTGGTAAAGCAATCATAAAAGGAAAGAAATAATTTAGAACTCTAGCGGTGGGGAAATCTTGAGGAATACGCTTGGCCCAGCAGCTCTGAGGGCTTATGGCCATTGATTTCACACAAGTTAACCACTTGTTTTAAACTCAGGGATCTGAACTTCTGTTAAAAGTGAAAAAGGATTACATTGCTGCTTTCGGAGTTCAAAATGAATATGGTGAGCGTGAAAACGAAGAGCACATAGTCTAACACTGTCGTTGGCAGCCCTCTGAGAAAGGACAGCAGAGCAGGCTTCATGGAAAACTCCAGTCACTGCCTGTGACTGGAGCCTGTCCCTGTGATGGTGCCTTAAAAATGCCTTATCCCATGTAGTTGTAGTTCATCAACATCCTATGAGCATTAAGGTTCCCCATGTTGTTGTCTTCATTTTGTGAATGAGGAAATAAGGCTCCTGTTTTTCAAGAGGGAGGTCTTCCAGCTCACTGCCCTTCCCTCCCCCAGACTGCTTGGTCACTATGTTAAGGATTTGGGGGAAAATATTATAATTTAGATTTTTCTCTTTAAAATAGAATTGTTATGAGAGCCCCTAATCAAATTATGCTTTTTTAAAATCTGACCATTAACCCATCTTTGTATTTGAGTATTCATCACTAGCTAACTCCCTCCCCAACCCCCTACTCCCATGACACTGGGGGACATGCTAGGTTGCTAATCATGTGTTGAGCAGGTTTTCCCTCCTGTAAAGAGTCATAGTCTTGGAAACCCACGGGGGCAGGTCTTCCCTGCCTTTAAGGTTTCTGAGAATTAGAATTGTCTCAATGGCTGGGAGAGTGTTTAAAATAAGCCAGATTCACCTTTCCTCCTCCCCTGGGAAAAGGGAAGTCATGAAGAAAACCAAGGCTAATGCTGAAAACTGTACTAGGAAATAATTAGGTTGCAGTTTTGTAACCACAGCTAAAATCAAAACAACGGCGATGAGGTCATGTCAGGTTATCCAATGAGCAAGGTAAGCACAGATTTCCTTTTGCTCACTGAGTAATCTGTAATGAACGATCTAACCTTTCCTGCCCACCCCCTCTTTGGGAAACCACAGTGATGATTCTGTTTGTGGTAGGCTGTCATTATCTCTCTCCCAACTTCCCAACCACCTTCCTACAAAATCAAATCTCTTTTCCAATTTACAGTCCTTTTAAGGGACAGTATTCCAGGTAAGCAAAGTAAGCATGGGTTTATTTGGGTTTACTTACTAATCTGTAAAATATCATTTCATGTTGGTAATCTACCTCTGCAATGACCTGCATACTTCTGCCATTTAAGTCAGCGTTACCTTTTTTAGTCATATACTTTAGTTTATAAATTGCATGTTGTTAAATGATCTTTTAACTCAGGTGCTTAAGAGAGAAGAATTGCTAGAAAGCCAAAGTCTTATGATTTTAATGGTTCTCAGGTCATCTTCACCAAACCCTTGGAAATAGATACTCTCATTTTGACGGGTGCCTGTGAATGCTTGTAATGGAGAATGCCGGACTCTGAGGTCATAAAATCCTAGGTCAAATCCTAACTCTGTCTTTTCCTGTTGTGTGTCAGGTTGTGTTTTCAAAACCATCAGTGTAAGAGTGAACTTTATGCCAATAAAGGCATTTTTAATCAAAGCAGCAGTACAGTCTAGCCCAGCTCAAGTCCTTAAGTCAGGTGGAAGTCCCTCCAGACTCACACAGCTATTAGTCAGTGAAGGCAGATTGGGAAGCTGAGGGATCACAGGCTGGTGGGTGCAGAGTCACATGGATCCAACATTGGCAGGAACATGGCAGTGTGGTGATAGCTCCGAGGGTTGTTCCAAGCAAGTAAGACCCCATTCTCCACAGCATCTCTTAGAAACAGGCAACGTCCCTAAGGAGGCTGTGTTGAGAGGTTGAACTCCATCTAGACCTTCACTCTCCAAATGAGCAAAGTCACTGTCATTGAGTCACTTCCAACTCACAGCAATCCTCCGGGGTTAGGAGAGCCACTGCCGTGAGCTTCTGAGACTTTAATTCTTTTTAAGGTGAAAAGTTTCAACTTTATCCTAAGGAGAGGTTGATGGCTTACAACTGTCCTCATAGCTAGCAGCCCATTTTGTTTAGCCGCTGCCCTCTGCTTTAGTTTATACCTTCACAGAAGGTCTTATCACAAGAACATAAAATTGAACCATCCTAAGTTGCAATCATGGTCAAGTTACTAAACCGCTCGGACTCTCACGGCCATCTTCTATAAACATAAGGGCGGTCCTGAAGTTGACACCTCAGACTCCCTTTGCCAATGAAGATGTCTCAAGAAACCTTATTGAGGGTGACTATGACTCAGCATCAACTCAATGGCAGTGGGTGTGGGGGGAATATGAGGATTGACTGTCATGATTCATTTTCACATAAAAATACTCCAAATGATAATTTTATTAATAGAAACACTGAAAAAAATAGTGGATTTTTAATATCTAGGTCTAGTGAAAAAGAGTAACGGGGTAGGATGCAACTACAAATTCACGCTGTATCTGTAACTTTCGATGATAAATTCTAGGGGTCTTTCTCATTCATGAAGATAAATCCCTGTGAATCCCAGTAGGAAAATGATCCCATATTAAGGAATTTAAGTGAATGACTGTGTTGTGCACGTGGTTAACAGACTCACCTGCTAAGAAAGGAGGAGGTTTCCTCTGTCCCCTCAACGCACCTTTACAGAAAGGCCTGATTATTTACTTGCCTCAAACCAGTCACCCCAACCCCCGTGGAGCGTGAGTCCGCTCTGACACATGAAGTAGACAGGAGTCATAACTGACGTGATGACAACATATTTTATATTCAAGTCCTTATTATCCCTCCCACAGAATGCACTCTGCATCCCCAGCAGCCCCATTCTGGATTTCTAAGGCTCTAATGGTGGCTTGGGTGGGCTGGAGTTATGAGTTAGGCTAGTTAACCCAAGATGAGGTTTTCCTCTCCAGTAAAGAGTGACAGTCTCATAAATTCATAGAGGCAATTCTACCCGGCCAATAGGGTAGAATTGGCAGCAGCAACTCAAAGACAGTGAGTGCTTTTGTTTTGTTTTGCTTTTGTCTTGGGAGAGGCTATAAATCTTTGCAGGAGCACATAGTTTCATTTAAACCATCTCCCTTGCAGTCAGTAGTCCATCTCTCTATTACAGGGCCAGGGGGGCTTCTTTAAGGAATTTAATACCTTATTCTAAAACTCATATTGGAATTCAGAGGTATGAGGGAAGCCTATGAAATGCATTATTTGTATGGTAGGCTAACCATTGGGCTGGTTTCTCAAGGTCATGAATCCGAACTCACCAGCTCCTCTGCCAGAAAAAGATGAGGAAGGTGGCTGGCACCACTAAAGATTTGCAATCTCATAAACCCTAGGGGCAGAGAACTATCTGTCCCATAGGGCTGCTCT
The DNA here is from genome assembly GCA_004026705.1 of Nesogale talazaci. Taxonomy (NCBI): domain Eukaryota; kingdom Metazoa; phylum Chordata; class Mammalia; order Afrosoricida; family Tenrecidae; genus Nesogale; species Nesogale talazaci. The sequence goes on from PVJH01006958.1 coordinate 12,768, forward strand.
GAGTCAGAATCCAGTCAAAGGCAATTAATGGGCTTTTGGGGGGAGAAATAACATAACTGATCTGTCTCACTAACACAAAATATTTTCAGTGGTATTTTTAAAACATGCTACATTCGTAGGAATGCTGTTGAATGATTTCTCACTAAAATTCCTGTGGCAGACATGTGCTTATGTTAATTTTATGATTGAAATGTAGGGGTGGAGTCTAGCCTCTTAATCTGGAAATAGCCATTGAGTACCCAATAAAGCCTCTATATGGACATGGCTTTCTCCTGAGACTTCTGGGAAATCTCGTGATATTTCCCTCGTGAAGATGAGAAGCTATCTTCCCCAGGTTGTTGGGAGTTAGTCTCAGAGACAATGAATCATGGACAAGACAAGATGGCAGCGTCTGAGAAGCTGGAGGAACTGGCAGAGAGACCACACGACTTTGGCCTGATGGAGCCAGACCTCTGAAGCTGGGGCAGCCACATGGAGACCTCTGCCAGCGATGAGTTATTTGAGCCCTGGAAGCGAGGAGTCATGTGGAGACCCCTGCCAGCACCGGGATTCTGCACCCACTGACCTGTGACTTCATGAGTCGGAAGGAGACTTTATAGACTGATTTTGGGCATATGGATTAATATCGGACTTATAACTTTGAACTGGACTGGGCTCAATGTCCTGTTACTCTTGTATATAAACCTTTTCCTTATATCTCTATGCGTGTCTATGAAATTTGTTCCTCTAGCCTACCCAGACTAGCACAATTCCAGACTCAAAATCTCTAACATGTTTTCATTTACAAGATGTAAGCTTTTGTCTACTGATAGATAACATGCTTACAGATAGACTTTTATGTCTGTTCTTCCACCAAGAATGTGCCAGTGTCTCCGAATTATTTTTGTATCTTTCTTCTCCCACCCCCAATCTTGCAGTTTGTGTCATGGATCCAGTGTCTCCTCTCCTAGGTCTGTCCATGCTCCCTGACCCAGGCAAAGAGTAACTTCAATGAGAGAATCTTCAAGAAACAGACAAACTTCTTAGGTCACTCCCTCAACTCTGTTGAGCATTCCTTTTTAAGTGCTCTTCCAAATACACCAGAGTATCAGATTCATGATAACTTTATATTTAACTCCTTTGATAAAGGCCTTATTCTTTCCCATGTTTTCAAGCTCATTCATCTTAAAACTTTCATCACTGTTTCCAACACTTCATTTTGGCAACCTTGACTGATTCGTTCCCATGTGCCTAAGCCTCTCTTTTAACTATAAACATTTACCTCTTTTGCATTTGCACAAGAGTGAACTTATGTATTACAAAACCTGCATCTAAGCTTCTCAACTTGCTTAAATTTTAATACAGTTATAGCTTACTGTACTGTAGCTGTCATAAAGTAAACTTAATTTGGGAGAATAACCATTGCAGGTCTAAACGGTAGTAAGTCAAATATTCACAAACTCTATTTTCTTATTTATACTGGTTCCTCTTTTTCACCTTTTGGGAATCTTTGAAACAAAGCCTTCTACACCCAAATATGTTTAAAAATCCAAACAGGATAAATAAGAAGTGTGCAAATGTATCTTTTACAAAACCATTGAAATATGCTTCATCTCTTAAGGGTAAGGCTAGCTAGCAAGGAAGAGTTGGAGGAATAGACAAAGGAACCTGTTCATACTTGGAAGGAGAATATGCAACCCTCATTTGGGATGGCCCAAGCAGGTGTTCAAACTGTTCCAAGGACCTGTTCTTTGTGGGAACAGGTAGCTGATATGCTGTTGGGATGCTGAGGTCTTGATCCTGTGTTAGATAATGACATTGGCATAAAAAGACAGCTAAAGCATACATGGTACTAGCATTGTCTTTCTCATGTTTCATATAGTATTGGGTCAATATCCTACAAGCCAGCCAAATAGTGTAGCAGAATTACTTATGGAGGTCAGGGGTTAAAGACAATGATCACATTCATGCCTATTTTCAAGTAGGTGTCTGATTTGAATGGCTTCTTTCCCTGGACCATCAGCCAGAAGTGTGTTTGGACAGTAGTTGCTGACAAATCTAAGGCCATAAAGTAAAAGGAGATTTTGTGCTGTTTGAGTATGAGGGAGAATGGAGAAGATATAATTCCCAATTCCTCTAACAGAATTCGATGATGATCTTAGATGTGCCATAAGGAAAAGTGATAAGTAGTGACCATGTGGAGAGGATGAGGCACCTAACTAGCACTATATGTTACAAATGGGGACTGCAGTAATAAGATTTATGCTTACATGTATATTACCAGACATAAATTCATAGCGTTTATTTAATTTTTCATTTAAACTGCTAATGAAGTACTCTGTAAATGTAAGATACGGAAGTTATGTCAAATCAGTGTATATTCTTCACTGCATGGAATACTATAATTGCTGAATAGCAAATACATATAATTATCCATAGGGTGAGTTCCTTGGTAACAAATGCCAGACACACAGCAAGTTGTACTTGCCCTTTAATGTTATGTAAATATGATTTCCCTTTGAAAGAATTGAACCGACCCTTACTCAAAACAAATTCTTCAGTACATGCACCTTTCTTTGCAGCATGTGCCAGTCTAAAATCATTGTAGAGGCCTCAAGCTTTTTCTTGCACTAAAGAAAGGCTAAATAAGAGCTGCGTGTATCTAAATAAGAATTGCATTTCAATTTATCTAAAAATTCAGCTTACAGACTCACTTAGGAAGGCTCTCATTTATAAGCCAGGGGCTGCCTGTAGCTTGTACAATACATGGCAATTGAGACATCATATTTGAGATTCCTTTAAAATTACAATTTTTTTTATTAAGGAACTGAATTTGCTGTTTTTATGTTTGCTTTTTAAATGCCCTTACTAGCAAAGATGATTTGATGGTCCAGAACATCTATAAAATCAAAGTCTCTTGCTATGGCAGAAGATTCAAGACTAATTATTATTATAAATAATTAATATACACAACATAATATATAAAATATATAATGTAAATATAATTATCTATAATTCTATAGATAGAATTCGTTGTGACCTTGTACTTGTTTATTTATTTATTCTTTTCTAAACTTTTACTGGTATCTGGGCAATCAGGAAACAAAATAACCAAAAGATGGAGCAGAAGGAGGAAGGTATTAAAGTGGAGCTGAATAACTCCAGCCTGGTATGTGCAGTCGCATATTGACAGCCTTCTGAGGTTCCAGTCACGTGCCGCTAGCCAAAGGACATCTCTAGAGAGTACTCCCTTGGACATTACACTGCTGGAAAATTTGAAGATATATTTTAAGATCAGTTGGCAGGTTCTCAAGCAAACCCCAAAAAGAAGGTACTCCCATGTTGCCCTAAATTTCTAAAGTCTTACTACTTTTGCTAATTAAACGCACTCTGGGACACTTTTTCTTGAGATATAAACACAGATTTCCAGATACCATCTTTATATATAACATATCCTGTAATCAGCTCCCACTTTCTAAAACAACTTCTTTCTGGATTCTATAGGACAAATTCAAAAGATGACAAATATAAAGGGACTTCAAAATGGTTGTGGTGAAATTGCATTATCTTTCAATGCCATTTTCCATGAACATTTTGAAACTCGTTGGTGTAGTTCCAGTGGTATGTCTGGCAATGTAAATTGGGTAATGGCTACTGTTACCAGAGATCAGGGATAGCATGGTATGTGGAAATGTTCTTTAGATAATCTGGTCAGTGGAAAACTGTATTGCATTTGATCTCTGAATTCTCAGTGTCAGAGATATTTATGATTCTAAATAGCAACATGCATGGCTATTAAAGGTAAACGAAACAGCAGGGGCATGGTTCCAACTGCTTAGTAAACAATTGTAGAAAGATGTTTATTAAAGCTGGCTCTCAAGTGACAGATAAATGCACAGTTCTATTATGCATGCTAAATTTAGCATGCTGCAAGCTTAAAAAGCAGATAGATCAAAACAAGAGAGATTTTTTAAAATCATGAAGACAAAATACAGATATGTCAGTATGTGACAGGAAAATAATTTTGCCATAAAAATGATTCTCCATTCCTCCTGCCCCCAAGGTACACGTAACCACAATTTATAGAACAAAATTAAAATCTGTTTGGGACTGTTCCATTTCTTAACACACAGGCATCAAGCTTAAAAACTCATTTACACGGACGATCCTTCAATTATGGTTGCTTCCCTCTGATATGAACAAAAAAAAGCGTCACATAATCATTGATGAATGGTTCTTGTTTATTAATGTGCGATACTTAATTCTTAAACACAACAAAAGACAAAATATGCACACAACAAGCCACTAAAGAGATTCTCCCATGCACACCATTTTCTACCTCCCCAGGTGCCACTGCTGGATTTTCAGTGGAGTTCCATGTGCTCGAAGTTGACAGATGTTTTTCATTTTCACCACCCAGAGCCATATTTACAGAAAGATGCACAAACATCATAGATGGCGGGGCGGCACAACCTTCACATGACGAAAGCTCCAGGTCCTTGTTCTTTGTAGGGCTTTGTGTAAATGTCAATAAATTGGAGAGCTCACCCAACTGTGCCTCTTAACCTTTGTTCCCAAAGGTGAAGGGCAGGATTTTCAATCAAGAAGCAATTTCTCTTTAATGAGGAAAACATAATTAGGTATTATCATCTAACGCAATTACTGGTTGGAGAACCACATTTCACAAGAAGTGACCCATGCTGGATAACCAACCGTCCTCCAATGACTGGATTTCGCATCTGTATTAGTCCTTGGCAGGTAGCCAAGAACCACTGCAAGAAAATCACCATGCTTGTCTCTGGACCAGCTTTCAAAGTCACCAGCTCAATGAACTTCTTCCAGAGTCACACCATGCCCTTGTCCGCTTCCTGCCCGGATATCCAGAGTTGACACAAATCATCGTATGCCCAAACAAGACAAAACAACACGAAATGGAAAAACCACCCAGGAGAAGTAGATTAGAGAACCACCTCGCACTTCATTTCTGGTACAGTTAAAAACAGTTTAATGTCTCAAGGCACCACTATGGTTGAACATCAGATGCACAGAAAATCAACTAATCTTCTCCAAGGCTGGGAAGTCAGTACATAGCTTGTGCAGTTGTGAAAGCAATCTCTAGAGGACTGGGAGATATACAGTAGGCACGTGGATTATAATACAAATAGAAAACAATGATTCATAGAAAAAGCATGTTGAGCACCGTTGTGGCATTGTTGTTTATATTTCTTTACCTAATGCTACGTAAACCTTACTTTTACAAAAGGAAAAACTACATTTTTAAAGTTACACTCGAGTTGTTTTTGTGCTATCCTCAAGTCAGTGAAGCTAGTTCGTTAGTGGAGTTTGAGAAGTCGCCGGCTCTGGACCAGCCTCTCTTGCACTGGTAGATTCATGCAAGTGGGAACTCAAGTGTTCTGATGTTAGGTGGGAAGACTTGTAGACAATCTCATTGAAGTCAGACCTGATGGAAACCAAAGGCGGGTCATTCAACGGGTCCTCCACTGAGACCTGGGTGTTTTCTCGAGTGATCCCCATGTCTTTGCTATGTTCCGACGGGGATTTCCTTTTCATGCGAGTGTAAGTTTTATCTTGGTTCTCCATGCCTTGCTCATTTTTCAAAAACCGTCCAAAGAACCAGATGAAGAATCCAAACCACACAAAAGCGATCAAACTTGGAACAAAGGCCATGCACTTGACGTCAAGGCTAGCTCCTATGTACCTGCTGTGTAAGAACATGTCTCCCTCAACATATGTTTTATTAGTCTGAGGGTTAGTGTGATTAGATCTCCATTCCCATGACAGCTTGGTTCTGTTCAAGTCTTTTAAACTTTCTGAGTCTTTCACTGTGTAAATCTTCTGTCCTGGGCCTATATACTGCCCATATTCATGAGGTTTATAAAATATCTGGTTCTTCCACATATTAAGATCCAAAATCAAGACGAGAAAGATGATTCCATAATTAAACCATTTCCCTGCATTAAAAAAGAAATACTGAATTAATCAAAGAGTCATAAAATTGCAATAGGTTTTTCTCAAAGAAAATGGAGATGTTGCTATAATGGTATAAACTGCTAATGTTTTAGATCTGTTAACAATTCATTTTTTAAGACTGCTCTCCTGCCATTGAGTGAATTGAAAAAAGGAATTTGCTAAATGGATTCTAGGCAAATGAAAATATATTTGTAAGTCCCCAGAGCCAGTAATTTATGGTAGATAGACTAATAAGATTAGCTCTCCCTGTTTCAAAGGCACCGTTGCTACACTCAAATTTGATTCCATGTAGGTTATTTTCTAGAACATTTCAATTAATGTTGAAAACAAAGTCCTAATAGAGTCTTAGAAAACTTCAATGTATGATTGAACATCTCTTCAATTTTATAATTATGTCTGGGCAAGAAATGAATCATTTTGCAATGTAAGCACAGCAGTATATCAATTGAATTCTCATTGCTTTGTAGGTGACCTGTTGATTAAACCATTACTTGATGTGATCCAGATCAATAATATTTGAGCATTCATTTGAGGACTTTAAAAATAATTACTTCAGATTCCCATTGAACAGAAAGCATTTATCAGGCACATAAATATAACCAAATCTAATCAATTTCTTTAGGAGACATGTTTTGGGGAGATTTTAACTAATGTACTTTGTGGCACTTAAAATGTTGCATAAATGAGATATCTTAGTGGTATATTATTTAGTGCTTTTCTTATATCTGTAAATTGAAGAATGTGCAAAAATAACTTTCAAGGGATACTGGATGCCTTATATATATTTTTATTTTTTGCCTTATATTTTTATAATAATAATTCACTTCAAAATTCACAATATAACACAGTTTAAAATAATATTGCAATAGTTACTTCATAGATTTGTTATAGAAAAATGGTAATACATGTAGAAGATTTGAAAAATGTTAGCTGTAATGACCACATGTATCATGCCAATGGCACTTTCTTTTGTGTTCGAGGACAGCAATATTGACCATAATTAAGCTACTGCCTCCCATGATTAAAGAATTCTTGTGCAAGAGAGAAAAAAAGGCAGTTGGGCACACATGTGTAAAAAGTGTAAAAATATAGAATGCAATATGTACAATAATACACAATAATACACAAACATTTGTGAGGAGCTTTTTTAATTATCATTGCTAAATATTTTCAAGCTATTATTATATGAAAGGTTGAAGAGTTTTAATCTTAGTATCACAACTTACTGGCTCTGGGATCTTGAGCAAGTTGTTCAAATCCTCCAATTTCTTTATACACAGACAATAATAATATTTACTAGGGTTGTAAGCATTACACGAAATTAACAGATATTAAGCACAGTGTCTGGCACATAATGGGGACTTGACCAATGTTAGTATTACTAGCATCAAAGCCATGATCATTTCTTTATTTGCATGATATAGTACAACTTATATCCAAGGGCAATTTATATAAACTATATGAAAAGAAAATATAACTCTGCCAATACTGAAAAGACTTACATATAAAATACCTGTTGCTTTCCTGCTGTTGCTACTCAAATAATAAATAGAACTGCCTCCTAAGCGTCTCCAAAGTTGTGAATCTTACAAAAGTAGATCGCGGCATCTCTCCCACATGGAATGGCTGGTGGGTTCAAAATACGAATGTTTCTGTTCACAGCCCAGATCTTAACGATTTTATTACCAGAGCACCTTTTAATCCAGCTACTCAGGGTTTGTAATGTTTATCATGGAAGTTCCCTGAATGATTCATTTTGTCCATCCAAATGAGAAAGTCACTTGGAGCATTGGGAACATTGTTCCTGAATAGAATAAAATATTTATAACAGCTGTCACTATTCAGTGTAGACCTTTCCTGCTCTCCTAGGGCTTCAAAACTAAAACAGATTCAAAACTAAAACAAGGCCTGGCTATCAAAAGATAGCATGTCTAGGGTCTTAAAGGCTTGAAGTTAAATATGTGGGAGTGGTGATATCATGAGGGTATGGAGTTTGTGGGTGCAGGAGGGGAAGAAGGGGAAATCTATTACAAGGTTGGATATATAGCCTACCCCACCCCTCAGAGGTTTGAATAACAGATATGTGAGTGAAGGGATATAATGGACAGTGCACTACATGAAACAACAACAATAATATTTAATTGATCAAGGATTCATGAGTGTGGGAAGGTGGGGGTGGGAGGGGGAAAAAGGAGCCGATACTAAAGTCTCAAGTAGAAAGAAAAGGCTTTGGAAATACTGTATATGTACAAGTGTGCTTAATACAATAGAATGATGGACAGTTATAAGATTTGTAAGAGCTCCCCAATAAAATGATTATTAAAAAGTCAACCATATGAACTATGGAATGGCATGATATCTGTAAGAGTGCCCAATCATAAAACTAAATAAGGGTGTTGTACCTGGAGAAAATTAATCGAATATAAAGGTAACCATCATTGTCAAGCATTTATTGGAATCATAAATGCCTCCATGCAAAACACCTTGATAGATACTGAAGACATGTATTTGTGTCATCTAGGCAGAAATTCATTTTGGTGGGGAAGTAGGACTTTATCAAAAGATAAATAGTAAGAGGAGGGGCATCTCTGAGAGGTGACAAATGAATGGTCCACATCTTAAATGCATATTAGCTAGTGTAACTGCTGAGAGATTAGGGAAAAAAAAGACAAGTAAACACTGCCTCCCAGCCCCCACGCTCCCCCAACTCAAACAGCAACAACAAAAAAACATGAAACAAATGAGATCTGACTTTTGCAGAAAAGATTATGAAGGAAGTAATAATTCGTGTCATCCTAGAAGAAACACAGGACAAAGAATATATGGAAATGTTATGTCTCTTTAGGTTGATGTGTTTATTATGTGGCAGACAAAACATCACACTCAAAGGAGACTGAGTGACATGGAAGAGAGGGGCGGAGAGCGGAGGGGAAAAGAATGCATGCTGTAGAAATGGAGGACAGAAAGATGAGCGACAGGTGCAAAAGAGGTGCATGATAAATGTTCGAGCTCCGCACCAGTATTCAAGGCACTGATATGTAGCTTTTAGAACAAAAACAAGAAGAACGGGAAGAGGGGCCTTGGGAGCCCTTCTGTGGTAGAAGATTCATATTTATCCTCTTGCTGTAAATTGTAGGTGCTAAAAACCCGAACACGATGCCGAGGAGAAAAGGTCCTGTAGTTTAAATAATGGGCTACCACATCCCTGACCCATAAAAGTCCCTGGGAGAAATGTGTAGCCCTTTTCGGTCTTTTCTTAGCAGCTCATGAATGGGAAAGAATTCGTAAAGAGTTCTTTGTTTCTATAGTAACAGGATATCAGAAACTGAAGACAACCAGCACTACAGAATGAGAGGAAGATAATGGAAGGAATGCTCACGGATTTTGGAGGATGGTGCTTCATTGATGGGGGAAAAGAAGACTCTACAAAAACCAAAGGAAAAATGGTAATACAATCAAAGAACAAAAGTGGAATGAGCACAAACAAGAAGGTGGACCCAGAATAAACCAAATGAAAAACGAGTGCCAGCAAGCCAATTCTAGCTGACAGCGACCAGACAGAGGGGAACTGCCCCTTTAAATGGTCAAACTTTGCTGGTACAGAGAGCCTCATCTTTCTCCCATGAAGTGGCTGGTGTGTTGAACGGCTGACCTGTAACATTAGCAATCCGAAGCACAATTCACCCCAGCATCAAGGCACCTTAGCACCAAGAATAGGGGAAGATATTTGTGGCAGTCACCGATCTGTGTCGGTCCTACACCTAGGAGTGTAGGGCTGGAGTCTAGCCTGTCAATCTGGAGATAGCCAATGAGACCTCTGTGGGGCATGACTTCCTCTGAGAATTCTGGGCAATTTTGCGATACTTTCTTGATGCAAGAGAGAGATATAGATTCAGTCCCTCGGGACACTCGACCGACTAGACAAGATGGCATCATAGACCCTGAGTCCTAGAAACTGGAGGAGCTGGAAGAAAAACCACACAGGCTTACCCTAATGGAACCAGACCGGTGAAGCCAGAAAAGCCACAGAGAGATGCTTGCCAGTGCTGAGATGCTTCTACCGCCAATGGATACTGCTGATAGACCCTGAGCCCTGGAAAGGAGGAGCCATGGGGAGACCCCTGCCAATGCCAGGAGGGTAGGGGTGGAGTCTAGCCTGTCAATCTGGAGATAGCCAATGAGATCTCTGTGTGAGCATGGTTTTCTCCTGAGAATTCTGGGAAATCTCACAATATTTCCTCCATGCTATGAGAGACTTACAGCTGAGTCCTTGGGAGACATTGTAGGTGACAAGACACAAGGTAGGCTCCCTGTGAGACATCCTGGAGGAGAAGCTACATGGGTTTACATGGAACCAGTTTGCTGAAGCTGGAAAAGTTACATGGAGACTCTTGCCAGTGCTGAGATGCTTGAGAAGCCCCAGAGGGGCCCCTGTGAGCGCTGAGATGCTTCTACCATCACTGGAACACAAGACTCTGCACCCACTGGCCTGTGATTGTCCTGGTCTCATTGCATGTCCTTTGTGAGTCTAAAGGAAACTTTATAGACTAGTATCAGACATATGGGCTAATATCAGACTTATGACCTTGAACTGGACTGAGTTATGATGCTTTCTCAATGTTCCTTTCCCTTCTATCCATATACGTGTTTATGAATTTGTCTCTAGTCTACCTGGGCTAACACAATATTTCTACCATCTAACTTTGATAGAAAGGGGTCAATTTCACCACTAAATTTTCCCCCTCCAGTATCCTTTCACATTACCATATCCTTCCTCCATCTGTGCAGAATAAGGGTGTCTATCTTTCTCTATCACCCATCCTTCACATTTGTTGTTACATCTTTAATGCTTTCTTTCCTTCAAACATCCACACACATTTTTTTCTCTCTGAGATAAGACAAACTCAAAGATAGATTCAAATGGGATCATTTAAACTGGGTTTTCTCATCTATTAAGTGATGGGTTCTAGTCCTTGTAATGTTTTCTCAGCCTTTTGGAGAGTCTGTGCAACAAACATCACACAAAGCTGAAGTTCTTATGATGGGCCAGGAAATCTCATTACGAGGACTCAAAAGATGGACTACATAGTTTTCACATGGAGCAAGGTTTCCTCAAAAAAAGCAGCATTGTATATTTTGAGGGTACACACTTACCAAAAGAAATAAGTTTTCATTGCTGAAGTGACCCACATGGAAATGACAAAAACACACACAAGACGAGCTAGAATGTGCTTGTGGAGCCCTGCCTGGAGTGTGTTGTTATGCGTGTAATAAGAGGTTGGTTATTTTAGCATTCATCATAGAAGAGCTCCTGCCTCTCCCCCGTTGTTTCAGCTACAGAGCATGATGTAAAGCAGCAAGGAGGAAGGGGGGGATTCCATACATTATTTCTATAAATCTCCTTATTGAAATATCTCCTTGTCTGATTTAATGAGAAATCACTGCATGGTGTTTGTGGGATTGCCTCTTCCTTGTATTTTATGCTTTTAATGAATATTATTGATTGTTAAGAATGATACTCTAATGGTAATTTTATCTTATTACTTTCTGGGAGTTTAGAGAATCCTCAACTAGTTAATTTTAAAAGGTCTCTTCATTAAATACCACCTCTGCTTAGCACAGCAAATGAGAACTATTTGGGGGAAAGTGTTATTTTTTCTTTCAACAAAGGAAAAGTACTATAAAATGGTGATCTTTCCACTATCCATCGATCAAATATACAATTATATTTTTAGATCTTTTACTCTGTTGAGTTGCCAGTTAGCATTATTTCAAATGAATGCTACCACTTGGCCAAGCTTTGTCTGTAGGGCAATACATGGAATAATGATGCCTATACAGCTATCTAATACCTATCATGGGACAGCAAGCCATCCTGACTTTGAGAAGGTGGGTTGTCGAGAAACACAAGGCACATGCACTTTCCTCTGTCTGCCTTCTTGGCGGTCTCGCATATTCTTTTATTCCAGTCATGGGCAGAGAAAATGGTTTCCTGACTTAGCATCTCTTTGAATCTTTCCCTAGGTAATTTAAAGAGATCTCAAAACCACACTAAGTGCTTGGGCCATACACAGGCCATTTAGCAAACTGAAGATATTTACTACATAATTTATGAATTAATGATGACTATTTGAGTTGGTAAAGTATCTTCTTAAGACATAATGGCAAATGAAGATGGTTTCTCAAACTGCTTCACTTATAATTGGTTCCTTCCTAAGTGGGAGATGAGTCACTGAGTACATAGCCAATAGGGCAAGTAGAGGTGGAAACTTTATAATGACACAGAGAGAAAGAGAAGGCCATGCCCTTGTACTGACGTTGATGACCAGAAGCGTACGACATCATTGAGCTTGGGAACTACGTTGCATTCATTTCTATATTCTCGAAGCCCTACTCTAGATTTTAGCATCTGTTAACTCAGAAAATATCTGTTAACTGATGTGATCAGTTGACTCTAACACAGTATTCTCAGCAAAATAAAAAGTATAAGTTTCTCATCTCTCAAAGTACAAGTGTCATGATTATCTGATGAATTCCAGGATGCTGTGAAAATTAGATATAATCTGGAGAATGGAGAAAAGTAAAATATTCATATCTCAAGGATCAGGATTAATTATATAGCTCCAGTTCTGTCTGTGAAGAGAATTCCTGGAGAGTATGAGATATTTATTATAATCCTCCTCCTTCATGTATCAAGGAAGCCGGAAGGCCTGAGCTTGGGCAGAAGAAAGGAGCTCAGGGGCAGGTGAAGCTGGAAAAGCAATGAGAAAACAAGTATGGCTTTGGACAAAAGAGGGTTTGGGGGGAAATAGGAGAAACTGCTGCTTTATATAGAAATAAGAATGGAATATGTACAAATGTGTTCAAATCGACATCACTTCCAGGGATTAGAAACATTCACAATGGCGAGAATAGCAAGGAGTCCCTGTATACTTTAAATCAATTCCTGATTTGGGGGGATGATGGTTGTGATGCCAGCACATTTTGTTTCTCTATGACAAGCCCCTTGTTAATCTTGAGGGGCAGACTATTCAGATGGATGGACCATGGGCCTGCTCTTCCCAGCATTTCTCATGATCTGATTGACACAGGAGAGTGCTTAAAAAAAAAATCTCTGGACCCTCATTTGCCAGAACTCATGCACCTATGGAAATAAAATGAAGGGGCTTTATTCATTGCTTTCTACATGCTCACCCTTGTAAAACACCTGAGCCCTCACACCGTTCGGGAACCAAAATAGCACACAGGCACTATGGAGGCTTGTTTACTTCTGCATTTTCCATTTTTGCCGAAAGGGTTCCCGTGGGCATCATCGGGCCAACAGTGTGAATTCTCGCCTCTCGGCTGCACAGGCATTCCTTCTGGCCTTTCCCTCACCCCCCTCCTAATTTACTCAGATGGTAGCCACCAATGGGACACTTCCTTTGTCTGGCTGGGATGACAGATGGTAGAGCATCCACGGGGATTGGCATTAATAGGACTCAGAGGAGCTTCCGAGACTGAATTGAGAGGCCATTCCCCACTTGCCTCCAGAGACTGAGCACATCACACTGTGAATCCATCTTTGCACTTACCTCACAGGTGTAAGGGAAGAAGGCACAGGAGATAATTATAGCATTGGCATTTACCATTTCCTTTTGGGCCAGGAGAATGATGGACTTGGGCGAAGAGCACTGGTGTGAATTAATCACCCACCCCTTATCCACTTTGTTACTGAAGTCAAATATCCAGGAATTTTTTTTTCTTAACATAGATTGAAATGATTTATTTTTATCAGTTGCAGCCCAGTTTATAACAGGAAAGCTCCTACCTCCTGCAGCATACCATCTGTCAAGGGGGATCCAGAGGAGCTAACCAGATGCCACCACTCAAGTTATTTCTGACATGCACAAATAAAACTATCTTGTATCAGGAAAGCTTCAGCACCCCAGTCCTAAATGCTTACACATATGTTCATGGGAACTCACTGGTGTTCACTAGCCCTCGAAATATTGAACATTTTAGTGGGAGAGCGAAGTTCTCTTAGCTTTCTCTTTCTTGAGAACTCAACGCAGTAGACTGAAGAAAGAATGAGAGCCCTCCAATGCTCTTGAATCACACAGAAAACACAGATTTTGGAGGGAGGAATGGGAAAGTAAAAAATGGAAAAAGTTTTTTAGAAAGGTTGCTTACTACATGGCAGGAAGTGTGCCTTGCATATCTTGATTGCTTCCTTAAAACAGCCCTTTGGGATAAGTATTACTCTCCCCATTTAACAGATACAAAACTTGAGGTTAGAGGACTTGATGCGGCCACACCACTAGCAAGCAGCTAAGCCCGAGCCTGTGCAGCAAATCCTTATGCTCTATTCAGTCTGCAGGCACAGATGGTCTTGTCTAGACTACAGGGAGCTCATGGTTAGGAGTAAGGTCTAGCTCTCATTTGAGAATCGTGATTATCTTTATTCTGCACTACAAGAATGTTGTCCATGATCTTCTAGTGCAGAATCTATACAAGCAGAGAGTAACAGACAGGGTAGGCTAGGGGTTGGCAAGGTCCCCTTTCCTACCAATCAACCAGCTTCTTCTGTGGTTCATGAGACCAGCATCTTTCCCAGTTGTATTCTACCTGTAGGCCTCCTTGGTTGGACCCAGCTCTAAGCTTTCCAGGGGCTAGTAACACTTTACCACATAAGCCATTCTCGTTGGCTATACACTTTCTGTTGAATTTGTATTCTACTCCTCAACTTTAGACTTTAAGAGTTGCCTATGAAATAAATTAAATGGGACATGGAAGGAATTCTGGTAGAAAGGGTTTCTCAGTGCATTAATTTCAGCACTTTGCAGAAGGGCTAGGCTGTGTTCCTTACTAACTCTGCCATCAGACTATAGGTCTACAGCTTTTAAACAAGATCTCCAGGTGACTCCAGTGCATACTTGAGTTTGAGAGCTGTGATAGTTATATAATCTGCTGTCAATTTGAGGCTATTTAGAGTGGAGTGATGTAGTTTAGCCTGTCAACCAGGTCAGCTTGATGACCTCATCTTGAGGCACTAAAGAGACAAATAGCTTGCTAGACGTGGGACACACACTCCCTCCCTGCAAGACAATCCTGCTGAAAAGACACATGGATCTATGATAGAGTCCTAGAGCTGGAGGACCCACAGGAAGAGCCCTGCCAGCATGGAGATGCTTCCACTGCCACTGGATCCACAAGATTTTCCACCCACGGGTCTGTGATCTTCCTGAATTTGGTGTCGTTACTGTGCTGCGTGAGTCTTAAGAGGAATTTATAGCTTGATATCAGACATGTGGGCTAATATTGGACTTATAAACTTGATCTGGACTTAACTGGAATGTTTTCTCAATATCCAATTTCTCTTTTTAATAACACTTTTTCTTTTGAATCATTTTATTGGGGGCTCATACAACTCTTATCACAATCCATGCACCCATCCATCATGTCAAACACATTCGTTACCATTATCATTTGCAAAACATTTTCTTTCTACTTTGAACCCTTGGTATTAGCTCATTTTTCCTTCCTTCCCCACCCTCCCTCATGAGCCCTTGATAATTTATAAATTATAATTCTGATGTCATATCTTATACTGTGTGGCATCTCCCTTTACCCATTTTTCTGTTGTCCGACCCCCTGGGAGGGGTTAGATGTAGATCCTTGTACTTGGTTCCTCCTTTCTATCCCATCTTCCCTCCACCCTCCCAGTACTGTCACTCCCACCACTGGTCCTAAGAGGTTCATCTGCCCTGGATTTCCTGTGTTTCCAGTTTCTATCTGTACCAATATACATCTTTTGGTTTAGCTGCATTTGTAAGGTGGAATTGGGATCATGATAGTGGGGGAAGGAAGAACTAGAGGAAAGTTGTATGTTTTATCATTGCTACACTGCATTCTGACTGGCTCTTCTTCCCACAACCCTTCTTAAGCACATGGTATTTAGGTCCGTACTCTGCTCTCCCCCTCATTCACATGGATGTGATATTTTGTTCTTTATGCCTGAGGCCTGATCCTGTTGTCACCTTGTGATCTCACAGGCTGGTGTGCTTTTTCATGTGGACTTTAATTGCTTCTAAGCTTGGTGGCCACTTGTTTACCTTCAAGCCTTTAAGGTTCCAGATGCTATATCTTTTGATAGTGACCATCATCAGTTTTCTTCACTACATTTGCTTAGGCACCCGTTTTATCTTCAGCGATTATGATAGGAAGAAGAGCATCAAGAATTCCATCTTAATAGAACAAATTGTTCTTGAATTGAGGGAGTACTTGGGTGGAAGCCCAACGTCCATCTGCTACCCTGTGCACACAGATCTATTTCCCCATGATCATTTATAAATAAATTTATATATATATATATATGACTCTATTTAGATCTCCAAAAATGTCCTTTGCCTCCTAGTTCTTTCCTCTGTTTCCTTTTACTTTCCTCTTGTCCCACTAGCATGCTCAGCCTTCATTTGTGTTTCATTAATTCCGCTTGGGCACATTGCCCTTGATCAAGCCCTCCCAGGCCTCTTAGACACATTTGAGTGTCTATGAATTTGTTTCTCTAGTCATCTGGACGAACACAAGAACCATTGATGGATTTACAAAGTCTTTTGTTAAACAAGGCAACTAATGAAATAGCATAAAAAAAGAGAAAATGGGTGTGGGAGGAGCTTATTAACAAGTGAGCATGTGCAGCTCATGTAGTAATATGTAAGTTACTAACTGTTGAGAATATTCAAATGAAACTAGTCACACAGTGTTTTGGAAATGTCACCCTAGGTCTCTGTAGAAACAACTGTTTTACCAAGTCAGGTAAGCAAACGACCTTTCATAGGAAACTAACTGCTCGGATATAAGAGAACTGAGCAGGGTCCAAGGGATGGGTGCTTTATGAAAGCTCTCACTGATCATGCAGATAACTCTCCTGCTTCAGGAACCCCTAAGGAACCCCTCCAGCCAATTAACAGAATAAAGAGAACAAGAGAACAAAAGCAAGGAGGTGGGGTCAGTTCTGACTTCCTAGACCATCCAAAGTTGTAGCCATTTTCCTTGAAAATTTTATCCTGGTTCCAGAGTTGCATTTCAACATCTCACTCCAGATTGTGTTTTAGTTGTTTATGGTGGATGCCACCATCTGAAATCCAGATCACTCTCCCCTATTTTGAAGTTAGACCTCAGAATTCTCAAAGGCCTTCTGAGCACATGCAGGCCTCCAATACTGTGCCTGGCCCATTTCGGGAAGATGGTCTGATCTCATCTCTGGTGTCTCAAGGAGAAAGGAGTAGATCCCAAAGAGCTCAATTACCAGCATCAGCTGGGGGAGCACTCACGAAGTACTCACCACACTCTCTTCATCCCCCACAACCTTGCACAGATCTGTTAGATAAGAACTATCATTGACTCTGAACTAACTTCTTTCAAGACACTTTGAGGGCAGAATGAATATGAACAGGAAGAGAGCATTGGATGAGGCAGTCCAAGGGGTTCAGGGATACAGTCCTCAGGTGACATGATCGGATAATTGGCTTATTTTAATGACTGCCACATCAAAATTGAAGTTGCCATATATTACATCTTCTGGTAACCTTATTTACATGCCAGCTACACTTGATCAGGTGAAATGTATCTAAGAGGAATTACTGAAAGCTGAACAGAGGGTGAACTTGATAGTGGGACAGGAGGAAGGTGAAAGGAAAGAGAGGAAAGAAGTAGGAGACAAAAGCTATTTGTCCTGAGGAGGACAACAGAAAGGTGGGTGAAGGGAGACAGAGAGTGTAAGACATAAAATAACAATAAACACATACAGTTCATGAGGGTGGGAGAGTGGGGGAGGGAAGGGGAAAAAGAGAAGCTGATACCAAGGGTTCAAGTAAAAAAATTGGGGGGGCGGTAATTAGCAACATATGTACAGGTGTGTTTAATATAAATGAATGATGGATCATTATAAGATTTTTAAGAGCCCCCAGTAAAACGATTATTTAAAAAAAAAAACTTATTTTCTCTCCTTGGCAACATTTTGGAAAACAGTGGGTCTTAGTGATAAAAGGTTTTAGTACCGATGGAAGTCATGTATTTGTTTCTTTCTAAATGTGAAGGAGAATTTACCTTAAAGCTAATGACACTGATATTTCAGGGACACTGCATGCATGGCCACCTTCCAAGATTCTAAATATAATTTGAGGATATAATTTTATATTTATTTTCTTACATAAGGCATTCCAAATTGCATACGCTGTGGGCATCACAAAATCTGAATCTGCCTCTAACAATTAATGGCAGGGTAGATGCCAAAGCCACACCAAATAGCTCTGAATAAAATATTCTTTAATAGCTATATTACTTCCATATCAATGGATTCTCCTATTATTTTATCTTCACCTGATGTTCTGTACTTACACCATATATTTTTGCAGGCATTCTGATACTCAGTCAGAGACAAGATTAGCACAATGATCGTCTGGGACCAGAGCTGGTAGGAAGAACAGATGGTCTAGGCAAAAGCCCACCCAGTGGGATCTGGTAATGCCATGTGGTGATGGCTGTTTTAGAAGTCCGAGAAGGTAGCGTCCTACAGAGATTAAGTGGGGACTCTGAAACCACACGATGTGACCTGCACTCAAATTGATTGATTTACCCAGTGAATTTAATAAATGGGACTGATTCGTTTTGAAAGGGACAAGAAACCTGCTGCATCTTCCCTATTCATGAGCTCATTCTCCAATTTCGGAATGTTGCTTCACGCTCAGAGCAGCAAACAGCCTCTTCGTTGAGAGGCAGAGGCTTTTTTGCAATACTCAGATGTTAACATTTTCTGTGCTCAGGCTATTTTTATGCAGCAGCACAGACGGTAGTGTAAGCATGGATTTCTTCAGCAGTTTTTATTATAGCAGGCATGGGATCCTAAGTATTGTTCTTAAAACGCACATGTTTACTATCTGAATTTGAACAGCTTGGGAACTGAGGCCATCTTTTATTTGTGATCATTCATCTGACTCTTTCTTCTCCAGGACTCTGACACACACACACACTCACACCAAGGTATATATTGTAATTCCAAAATCTACTCCCTCACCCACTTTTTAGAGATGAGAATGACTGAGATGTTGTAGAAGAATATATATAATAATGCATCTCAGTGAAGTGGTTTCTAAAGCAGCACATGGTGAAACGAAATAATCTGAAGGTTCACCTAGAACCTAGACCAGTGTTTTTCAAACTGGGCCATACTGTCCCTGCAGGGGGACGCTGGAACCATCCGGAGGGTAAACTGCAAGGTCAGATGCCTACACCTTATCCTGGATTATGGGCTATTTACTGATAATTTTGATTGCAGGGATACACTGCGTACATTTTGTTTCTTTTCACTAAAAATGAAGTGATATACTAGAAGAGACTGGGCACTCCTGATTTAGACTGATATGGAACATGAGCTCTGTGACAGAGTACTTTTCCCTTGAGAAGTAGCCTAACTCCCTACAGGTAGATGGATGAGGGGAGTTCTCCTGTACCACTGGTTTTTGACATCTGTAGTAAGGAAGAAACACACCGCCTATCAATGTTGAGAAAGACATGTTTGTGAAAAGGAAATTCACTTAACCAACCAAAACCAAAGCAGATGGTATGTGGATATAATAGAGATCGTTCTCAATCCACACTGAAGATGTTCTGTCTTCCTTGGAAGACACTGCCCTAGAATGCTAAACCAGAAGGGATTACATTTCCTGACTTTCCTTGAATCAAAGTGGAGCTATTTCAGTAGATATTCCTCATGAGATATGAGTAGGGGACACACAACTACTAGCCCATGGTGATGAAGAAGAGGGAAGCCTTCTTCCCCAGATCTCTCACATTGAAGGAGCTCAGGTGGTGCTGTTGGGTAAGTCATATCGTCAATGGTTTGAACCAACTAGTAGCTCTAGTTTAAACCAACTAGAGACATGAGGTTGTCTCCTCCTATAAAGAATTACAGCCTTAGAAACCCTGTATGTGGTTGACATGCGTCAGATCTACTCAATGATAGTGATTTCTTTATTCACAGATGTGCTGAGTATCATAGCTGAAGTCAGCATATCCTGTAGTAGCCTTGATTCCAGAGATGCTATGGGGCATAGAAACACCCTGGATTCACTCTGTACTTTCAAGTGACTAAAAAATAAAGTTAGATTGATGTGGACTTCTGGTATGCAATAGTATTTATTTATTTTTCTAAGTAGCTCAAACCAAAGTCCAATTCACTGACAAGCTGTTGACTCTGACTCATGGAGACCCAAAGCATAGACTAGACCTCTGTGAGTTCCCAAGACTAAACCTTTATGGGAGCAGAAAAGTCTCATCTTTGTCTCTCAGAGTGGCTGGTGATTTGGAACTGTCGACCTTGTGGTTAGCAGTCCCTACGTAATCCACTACACCACTTGAGCTTCTTCCCACGAAACAGCTAGCATTGTTTTTGACACAATAAGAGAGTGCTTGCATACTGAACACGAGAGCATACCCGTTATGTGAATACGGTACTCCTCCTTGAAGATCTTCTGGAAGAAAGGAATCTTGAATTGCATGTGAGGCGTATGTAAGCCCGGGAGATTGACATCAACATCTCCCATGAAATGTGGGAATTCCCAGTCCTGTTAGAGAAAAATCATCATAAAGATATATTTGTGATTTGTTTTACTTCAAAATGGCAAAACACCCAAATTTGACTTTTTTTGATAAGCACTTATTTTAAAATCATTTAAATGCAGCCAGCTGTTGGATTCATCCATTTAGTTCTGTGATGGTTCTTTTATGTACATTAGATCACTGTATGCATTCAAAATCAAAATTAAGTCATAACTTATATCCTCCGATTTTCTCTTAATGTGGTAATAAGGAGCCAATACAGAATTCATTTGCATCTCTACATGTTTACGACTTTCACTCTGGAAAATTGATCTTAAATTTTTATAGGTAAAAAGTGATTCAAATTTTTAAAATATGATGTAATTCTGTTATATATTTTTGCTACTTTAGGAACACGTGAGTCCTTTAACAACCTACTTTATGTAAAAACACAGTAAAAAAAGTCTCCAAGTGGAATCAAGGAACTTATAGCAATCACCTCTGCTTCTCTCTGACAATCCAGCATCAGTTTGAACCGAACAATGGAAGGCATTTACTAGCAGGAAGAAAGACCAAGATGAAATTGATTCCCAAGTTGCCACTCACAATATTGCTGGCAAAATTGGTTGGGATCCTCTCCCTCTCATGAGGAAGCAAACAGATGCAAATAGGGTTATTTTTAGGTGTCTCACCTGCTCTTCAATTTTAGATGTTGTCGTTAGTCACCACCAAGTCGATTCTGACTCATGGCGACCCCGTGTGGTTGCCACTTTTAGATAGAACATCAAATTAATGATCTAACTCCTATGAGGAAAGCGACAATGCTACCTTTGAAGACACATTTGAGATGTGCTCATGGGTAGTAAAATAAGCATTTTTACTCTTAAAATGAAATAATCAGCCCTACCTTTAATGCTCTTTAAGAAGAATTTGATATGAAAAAGAATGAAAAATACCTGTTAGAACTATCATTTCATTATCATCACAATAAAGCTAATTTTCCTAGCATTTGTATATATTTAGTTGCTGGAGAGATGCAGATAATATAGAGTCTGGACTTTTTAGGCGTTTCATGTCCTCTTTCACTCCCATCTCTGAATTTAATGGACTTCGGATGACAGGAATATATGTGAGAGATGGTAGTCAGATCCAGCTGTAATCCTCTCAGTTTCTTGACCGCCCAGATCACAACCCGCTGCGGCAGGTGCATGTATAGGGAAGGAGGCAAGGAAGGGATGCCGTGCCACCACATTCTCTCAGCGTATATCCAAAGCTCTAGTTAGTCTGACCCTCTCTTTTCAGACATCAGTAGTAAATAAACATAATTTGGGTCTTTTGAAATCTCTCAGACTTGTTGGAAGACCCCGAGTGGGTTCTGATTCCAGCAACACAATCCTGCCACCTCCTGTGCTACCCCACATGCTTAGCTATGTGTGAAGCCATTGCTGCGGTCACTGAGCCAATCCATTGCCTGGAGGAAACGAGGCACATTTTGAATCATCATATGAAGAGAAAAGGGACTGGTATTAATGCGAGACAACGAATGCTTAGGTTAAAGTGCACTTGCTTTCTTTTGCACAAATGCTATTTTCGTTCTCTCTGTTACTTGGAAGCCTCTTGACAAGAGAATTGAAATGGGATTCAGTCTTTCGCAAAAATACAACTGATGAAAAATTATGCTTGAAAAATAAAGGGACTGATAACTAAAGTACCCTTCACTTGCCCTGGATAAATGACACAAAGCATCTCCAACAGAGCAATTATCTTTTTTTTATTGCTTGATTTAAGGAAGATAATAATTCTTGGTAGTAATTGGGCAAGTGTACTTTAAGTCTGCTTTTGAGAAAGAGATCCTTGGGCTGCTTGCATGTGGCTTTTCCTTCCTCGGAACTAACATTTTCTACTGGGCATGAAATTTGTTTTAGGTTGAAAGTGGTCTCTGGAGATTCTGTTCAGACCGTGATCAAAACCTCACTCACCAAAAAGAGGTCCTCGGTAATCCCGCAGACACAGAAAGGAAATAGGAAGTGAAGGGAAGGAAAAAAAGGGTAGTCTTGCCCTTTTATATATGTATGTGTGTGTAAAGCTATAGGTAGATATAAGACAAAAGAAGTACCTGGTACCATGGAAGAACTTACCAACAACAACAAAAGCACACCATAATTTGAGAAAGTGGGGAGAGGTTTGTGTTTCATTAATTCAGTCTGTCAGATCTACTTTATTTTCTATGGCTACCACATCTTGTATTTCAAACTTCTACTCTACTAACTGGCTGCCTCTGTTCTCTCCCTAGTACTTTGACTTTTGTATTTAAATTTCTGCTCTTCGGACCTGTGTTAGTCTGGGTAGACTAGAGAATCAAATTTATAAATGCACATATGTATATAGGGGAGAGGTTTATATACAAGAGAATTGGAACACTGAGAAAGCATCTCAACCCAGTCCAATCCAAGCTCACAAGTCTAATATTAGTCTATCTGTCTGATACCAGTCTATTAAGTCTTCTTCACCTTCGTGAGGCACATGCAATGCCACTAGCACAACCACAACCCAGTGGGTGCTGAGTCTTGTGAATCCAGTGGTGGAAGAAGCATCTCAGTGCTAGAAGGGGACTCTCTGTGACTTCTCAAGCATCTTAACAGTGGCAGGAGTCTCCATGTGGCTTTTCCAGTTTCAGAGGTCTGGCTCCATCACAGTAAGCCCATGTGACTTCTTCTCTAGGACATCTCACAGGGAGTCAGCTTTGTGTCTTGTCAGTAGGGCATTTCCAAGGGACAGAGTAGTAAATCTTTCACCTCCAAGGGGGAAATACAGCCAGATTTCCCAGAGTTTTCAGGCAAAAGCTATGCCCACACAGAGGTCTCATTGACTATTTCCAGATCGACAGGCTAGACTCCACCCCTACACTCTTAATCCTCAAATTGACACCAGATTAGGTGGCTGCCACAAGAGTTCTGTCATTATTCCTGAAATTGACCTAAGCTGATTTTAAATAGACTAGCAATCATAAAAATTGCTACCATTTTTTAGCAGGATGTTTAAGGTTGATTTTAATGGAATATGAATAGTTGATGCTCTCTATACCTCAGGCATTTATTTAAAAGAGGTAGTAAAGAGACTGAGGATGCTTTTTTAAATAACCTAAATCTCCATCTCTTTTATAGAGATTATCAAAAAAATACATACTGATAGTAACTAGCAGATTTCTGGAGCCAGTAGCACCTTGCTAGAACCACTGTGATTTCTGACAGTGAATCCGAGAAAGATGATCGGCCAATTTAAAGGACAAGCTGCTTCAAGGTCCAGGAGAAATAGAGAGAAGTACCTCTGTTTTCAGCCATCAGAGAGTGCGTAACTTCCCAGAGGGGTCTAACTGGTACTTTCTCCCTGACACCACTGGCAGCAGGTGCAAACTGAAGAGATGCTTCCTTTTCAGAGGCATGTAGCAGTGACTTCATGGAGCCAGTAGGCAGGGGCAGAATGATTTCACTTTCAATATAGTTTACACAATTGTCTCTAGAAACAACTGTAAAAGACTTAAGTAGAAGGGACTTCACCATTCTTCAAATAGGAGCTGCTGAGCAAGAAATGTGTGTACAGAAAAGCATGAGGAAATCCATGCTCATTTTGGCTATGAATTTTTAGCACTTAGAAGTGCCAGCATCATATGTATGTATTTGTATAATATCATCATACAAAGCAATCCTGAAGGCTTGCTATTATTTACCCATTTCACAGATGAAACAATTGTGCTTCAAAAGATTTTCACAGAGCTCAGGTTTTACTTGAGCTTCTAAATAAGAAGTGGGGGGCCATTTGGATAATTATTTACAACATCATTCCTGGGCCATACTAATCAAACATTTATCCCATCCCTCATGTGATGACTGTAACTGCTGGGTGGAATGAATGATGCTGGCTGGCATTGATGGTGGTGTGAGTTTTATATGGCTCCTGGGTCATGTTATCTTCCTTGGCAGTCTTCCTGTCTTCCTGTCTGTAACAGTGAGAAGTTATGTCACCTATTCTCACCCTTTGTTGTTATGGGTTTTTTTTTGCCATTGCTTGGGGGGTTTCTTACCTGCTGTTATTATTCTGAAGATGATTACCTGCTTCTCTCCAAAAGTTAGCTTAATGAGGTTCTTTAAGTGACACCCTTCTTTCCATTAGCATAGGTTCCCACACTTGCTTTGCTTATTGCCCCATTTTCAGAAGGAAAAAATTTCCCAGCCACCCATCCTTTGTTCTATAACTCACAGGATGAAGTGTAAGCATCTGCTCTAGCAGCCCCCTGGACCACTTCACATTTTGAAACATGAGTGCCTTCTTAGTTGATTTCTCTCACTGGAATTAAAACAACTCCACACATCTGTCCATTTACTGTACTGCGATAGCTTGTGTATTACCGTGATACAGGAAGCTCCCCCACCAGTATTTCAAATACCACCAGGGACCCCCCCCCACAAAAAAAAACAAACCAAACTCACTGCCATAGGATCAATGCTCACTCATTGTGACCCCCGTGGGCTTCCAAGACTAACTATTTATGGGAGCAGATATCGCTCAGAGCTCCTGGTGGTTTCAAACTGCCAGCCCTATGGATTGCAACCGAATGGGTAACCACTGTATCACAGGGCTGGTGAACTCCCTAACTAAGAGAGGTCAGGAAGAAAGGCATTTAGATATAATTCCAAAAATCCGCCATGACAAACCTTATGGATCATAGAAAATATAGTCCTACTGGCTTGTTTGGGATATGTGATCAACTGCTGGATGCTTTACGAAGAAGGGCAACAAGGCTGAGGGAGAATCTTAGTGAGAATGCTTGACAATTTTGTCCCAACAACACTCACACAGGTGGCCTTCATAAGCATGGTGCAGCACCAAGCAACAGTTCACTCCTTTGTACATAAAGTCACTAAGACTCCTGGTATACTTGACGGTAGCTGTAGCAGTCACCTAAACTGGTGTCAGTTTGAGGATGAAGAGTGTGGGAGTGGAGTCTAGCCTGTCAATCTGGAGATAGCCCATGAGATCTCTGTGTGGGTGTGGCCTTTTCCTGAGAATTCTGGGAAATGTGGTACTTCCTTCTTGGAGGCATTCTTTCTTGTCTCTCTCAGTTCCCTTCCTTGGAGACATTCCACCGACAACACTCGATTGGAGACTCACCGCTGACAAGGCTGACTTCCTGCGAGGCATTCCTAAAGAGAAGCCTCATGGGTGCAACCAGACCTCTGAAGCCAAAGGAGCCACTTGGAGACCCTGCCAGCACTGAGCTGTTTACAACGCCACTGGATCCAAGGGCATTCTACCTACCTAGCTTGTGCTCCTCTTGCATTTGGTATCATTGCTGGCGTTTTGTGAATCTGAAGACTTGATAGACTGGGATCACACATATGGGCTAGTATCAAACTTGTCTTCTTGGACTGGACTGGGTTGGAATATTTTCTTAATGTACAATTACCTTTTCTATAAAACTCTCTCGTATGCCTAGGCATGTTTATGAATTTATTTCTCCAGTCTACTCAGACGAACATAGTAGATAACCACAAAAACAAAACTTGGAACAAAAAACAATAGAAGGACCAGGTAGCTACCTTTCTCTAGCCAGCAACTATCCCTGGGATGGAAAGCTTCTAATCAGAGTCTAATGATGGGGGATTGTGCTGCTGGCTGATTGACTAGAAAACATTCAAATTCTCTTGGCATAACAATGCACAATAAGCAATTTGGGGGCAGACTTTACATAAATGTTACAAGAATGGTAATTCGTTTTCTTCTGCATAAATGTAAAGCATAATTTTGAGATGCAAAGTGAAGATGTTGAATTAAGAGAATGATGAAATACAATGTGTTTGTCTGCTTGGCTCCAGGCAAGAGGCAGGCTAATCCTGGGACGGTGTTTTGCAAAATGCTCATTTATTTGGTTTTTCAAAAATGTTATCAGTGTTTCATAATTCAAAGTTTCCTTACTGCTCACTGTTATTAAAACTAACAGTGACTGCAGACATCTATCAGATTTGTAGCTCAGTCGTGTGAGAATTATTTAGGCAAATCATTGTATCATGCTACTACAGCTATCATCTGTTCAAAGTGATGAACATGATGATAACAGACTCCCCACTTTGAGAGACAGCTAATTTTCATTCAGATGGGCACAGTTCTACATAAAAATAAATGAGCAGTGCTGATACAGATCCATATCTTTCTCTTTTTTTGATATAGTATGGTGACTTCTTCCCATAGCAATAAAAAAAAGGTTCTAATCTCCATTATTCCTGGGCTACATTTGGACAGAAATTTCAGAGAAATGTTAAGTGTATAGGCAAGATGGTCTCAAGATATCCTGGATTCATCATTCCCCACATTTTCTCATTGCCATCCATGCCTCAGGGCCAAGGGAAAGGACTTGGTACTGTGCAGAGGAACTCAAGCTCAAAACCAACAGGGTTTTGATTTCCCCAAATGCCATTCAGTTCTCTACATCAAATGATGAGAACTCATTTCTATGTAGGCATGTATTAGACAGTAAAGATATATAACACTGATTATTCTACTCTGCAAAACAGAAGGCACTGGCACAGAGCAAAAGTTATATTCCTTGGTCTATAGATTAGCCACCTGGTTTTCAAGGAATTGAAGAGAAGGCTTAGATGGGACTTTACAGAGCAGTGTTGCTCTCCATTTAGAATAGAAATGGCAATAATCTAACCACCACTGGGTTGATTCTGACTCGTAGCAATAGATTCTAAAATGGTAGTACACAGTACTAAAGAGACATTTTTTTCTTTCAGTAAAATAATTTGAATATTGCTTCCTTACTGGAGTTAGATAATGAAGTTTTCAGTAGTCTTTCTCTCATGGCCAATTTCTATTTCTCCATATTTCAGCACTGAATTTAGATGTATGCATATTGGAACATCATACCACCAAAAATTTCCTCCTCTTGTAAAGCGTCCTTAGCTTTTCTACACTTAGCAGTCACCTAGCAACCGTGTTTCAGATGTCAGTGAGCAGTGGTGGCCCAAAGATCTCAGGCTTTGGGTGTGCTTGTGTGTATTGTTAAGAATGCCAGGTGACTGGCTTCTTTAAGCAACCTTGTGTTGTTTCTAAATGGTAAAGACGGTGTAGTGTCATTTCACTGAAAATATAATGAGAAGCCTTGACATAAACTCGATTTTGCCTCTTCCTTTGTCTATGTCCTTTCTCCACCACTGGAAAGTGAGCTCTAAGGAGCTTCCAGAAATGTAGTGACTTCGTCCCTGCTGTATCCTTGGCAGAATTATGGGTTCTATGTTGGGTTGCTCACCAAAAAGTCAATAATTTGAACTTATCGGTTGCTCCTTGATAGAAAGAGGAAGCTTCTGCTTCTGTAAAACTTCGCAGCTTTAGAAAGCTACAGGGGGATTTCTACTTCATCCTACTGGGTCAGTATGAGGCATAATCGACTTGATGGCACCAGGGGTGGGGGTTGTTTGGTTTGGGTTGTGCAATGATCAGCACCCAGTGAGAACTCAAAACTTTATGGAATTGATGGATGGTATTCTCTGAAAGTTGAAAACAGACAGCGATCCCTAATGTTCCCGGAAACCAAGAACGGATTTCGAGTCAATAGAGGCACCTAGACAAATATTTGTTCCTATGTATAAGTAGGAACTTAAAGGTGTCCTTGGGGCACTGTAGATTAGAACATTGAGTGCTAAGTAGGTGGATCTCACCTACAAGCAGCTCGGTGGGGGAAAGATGAGGTTGTCTGCTCTTCATTTGTCCCTGTAAAGATGTACAGTTTCAGAAACGCAAACAGGCAATTCTACTCGGCCAACGGTTCCCTTGTGAGTCAGAATCTATTCAGGAGTAGTGGGTGCAACTTAAGATTCACCAGTATAGAAAAAAATAGCAATTGTTTTCATTTCTTCCTATGAACTAGGAATACTGGAGCCACGTGGAGTAAAGTACAAAATTCAAGCCATTTGCCAAAGATCACAGGGGAAAAAAGAAAGTGCAGGTTAAATGTGCAGGTTGCAACACAAGGTGACTACTTGTTTGGAGGAGAAGTAAAAATGTTTGCTTGGGTGATCCCAACACAAGTTCAGCTACCAGGCAGAGGCAAAGTTGTTCATGAGATAGTTTCAAGAGAGGCGGAGGCCAAGGAAAGAGGATGGAAATCAATATGATTAAAGAAATAAAATAATGGGAGGGAAGGCCTTTTTTTGCACAGTTGGTGGCAGTGATCGGTGGAGCCAGGCCAGATGTCCCCTGCAAGAAACCCTGCAATAGAAGGTGAAGGATTCAAAGAGGGAGAGCAGGAAGCGACACCTTTGACAAATACTTTTTTGACAAACAATTCTTTCTCAAGTGTTGTACTTTCATTGTCCCTTCTCTCCCCAAGGGCAAATGAATTCTATAACCTCTTGGAGTTTTCCCTCAAGAGACATAAATACTATTTAGAAGATCTAAAACATATGGGGGCAGGGATCTTGGCGTTTTGCTTGAAGCACGCTTGTGCCAACACGTAGTAGAGCTAGCAGACCTCATCCATCACGAAGACAAATCCAAGCCAAACTATACAATCTTACCAAAAGTGTCTCTAAAAATGCACCTCTCTGACTTTTTTTAAAAAATGCGCTTAAGATACCAATGAATCTCAACACTGTTGCCCAAACAATTTCATCTATTGGGAGGGCCTCCTTTGTACCGTTTTAAGGTCTTTTCTTCATCAATTAACTTTGTGTTACTAGAAAAGGCCGCTGCGCATTTTCCTGGCTAATTCGGAAGTCGGCATGCATCAGTGAGGTGTAGGTAATGGTTGAGTGCCTACAAATCAAAGAAATAGTCAATGCCAGCGCAGGCCTGAAAAGTCAGTATGGGCTGTCACTTCCCAGAGACTTTGCAATGGGGCTCTGGCAAGATAGCTGTGGATGTAAAAAAAAAAATCTTTCCTATATCTGGATACCTTAAAAGTATCATGTCTTTGCAAGGGAGTGTCTGATGAAATGCACTTTTTCTCATTTCCAGGTGTCTGGCTCTGGCAGACTGATGTGATGCAGGGAAAAATAAAAGACCATCGTAAGTGTTTGTAATTCATAGAAATGCATTGTGCGGCATCTAGGAGTAATGGGAAATCAATACTCCCTCTCTGGGGGGCCAGACACTTCCTCAGAACACAAGAAAATCATGGTGGACATCTTAGAGACTTCTGTCAAAAGAGAAAAACATGATCTCATGTGAAGGGACACCCCAAAATGGATGTAGGCAAATGGGGGCAACACAATGAACACACTGTCTACATCTAATTGATAGTGATGAAAGTTAGTACAGACCCCAAATGAGCACATTGCTATAACTCCATGGCTAAAGTCATTTGAGATCAAGTCTCCCATTAATTTTCCAGAATGTAACCTAGATAGCATTGCTAAAGAATAATGTTAGCTATGCAAAAGAAAAAAAATAAAACATTTTATTCAAATGAGAACCTCTCTCAGAAGGAAAGTGACATGTGGAAGGAAATTACGGGAATGGATATTTTGTGTTATTTTTCAGACCTTTGCTGCAGTTCAATAGCACATGGCCCCTGCTTACACTACGCTTTATTATATTTGCACATTTGGTACAAAATGTCACTGCTTCAATGTCTGTCCTGACTTTATACACGCAGCCAATAATAGTCACATTCAATTGCCCAAATGACTAATTTCTTCTATGGAGTATGTGGGAAAAATAATTGCATACTGTCCAAGAGTAGAAACTATTGTCTTTAGTAAAGTTTTAATGTAATTTTGAGGCCATGTTTTGCCACAAAAAATAATAGTGGAGACCAATGGGGAAAAGTGATTCAATTTGAAAAATACTCATGCCACCAGGAACACAGTGTGAACTAGATTTGAATACCAGATGGGTGGAAGAGCTAATGACTTTTAGGGTCTTTTGCAGTGTTTCATTCCTATAACTTTTGCTCAAAAATGTCTCATTGTTATACTGCAGTTGCATATATTCTGCTTAGGAAAATAAACCAGCTAATCAGTAAATATAAAACTTATAGTGATGTGAAACACTGATATATGCTATGAGTGAAGTAAAGCTGGACAAGAGACAGAGAAAGTGGAGTCAAACATGGGCAGTACTTTAGTTAGATCAAAAAAGGGAAAACTTCTCTGAGGATGAAGACTCTCAATTTTAGGGAAGCCTATACCCAAGTCATGAAAAGCTCCAGATGAGGGAGGCTGGTAAGTCTTGAAGGAAGAGTAAATGAAATGAGTGTGTTCAAGAAATAGTAAGGTCGGAGAAGCTGTGGGATCACTAGGGATTTGGAGACTGGCACCCTGACTATCAGAAGAATGGAAACTATACAGCTGTCAGGTGTGAGATGATGATGATTTAAAGAAGGCTGATCAGATGAAGCCATATTTTGAAGGTGTAACCAACAGAATTTCTGGAAGTGTTGCATGTGGGGTGTGAAGGATATAATCAGTAAAGATTTCTAGACATTTGACTGCTAGAGCACCAGGTAATGATAGCATAATTCAGTGAAAAAGGATAGGCTAAGAAACCCATAGGCTTTCAAAAGATAGGGAAGTTGGTATGACATCTAAAGCTCTAATCAGGAAATGCTAAAATGAAAAAACATATTAGGCACCCAAGTGGAAACAGTTTATAAACAGCTGAGACAGGTGAGAGGCAGGTTTGAATACATAGATGTGAGAGTCACTGGTGTATCAATTGGAATCAATCCATAGAATTTGATCAAATCTCCTAAGGAGGTAATTAGTATTGTTGATTCTCTACTAACTCATAGTGACTTACAGTAAAGTAGAACTAGCCTTGTGAGTTTCTAAGACTGTAAAAATTTATGGAAGTAGAAAGCTTCTTTTTTTTTTCTCGAGAGGAGCAGCTGATGGTTTTGAACTGATGACCTTGTGGCTAGCAGCCCACTGCATAAGCCAACACATCACTAGGACTCCCCTCATCATAGTTATTCAAGCTGTATGCTAAGCAATAATCCAAGAAGCTAGAC
Source organism: Nesogale talazaci (assembly GCA_004026705.1). NCBI lineage: Eukaryota > Metazoa > Chordata > Mammalia > Afrosoricida > Tenrecidae > Nesogale > Nesogale talazaci. The sequence goes on from PVJH01006958.1 coordinate 44,329, forward strand.
AACATGAAGAACACGGGATCAGGGCTGGAGGAAGGTTTACTAACCACCTGCGATGTGAAGATGACACAATCTTACTTGCTGAAAGGGAAGAGGACTTGAATCCCTTGCTGATGAAGAACATGTATTTCAGCCTCCCATATGGATTACAAATTAATGTAAAGAAAGCAAAAATCCTCAAAACTAGACCAATATGTAACATCATCTTAAGTAGGGAAAAGATTAAAGCTCTTGAGAATTTCATCTTGCGTGGATCCACAGCCACTATTTTTGAAAGTAGTGACCAAGAAATCAGACAACACATTGCAGTACACTAGGTAAATGCATAGACGGCTTTAAAGTGTTGAAGACCAAGAATGCCACTTAGAGAACTAAGGTGTGCTTGCCATGTTTTCTATCCTCTCTGATGACAAAGAAAGCAGGATATTTAATCAAGAAGACCGCAGAAGAATCGATGATGTGCACAAGCTATGGGGCTGGTGAAGAAGAGTAAAAAAGTCCTTTCGACTGTTATAATAGCAGACCAAATCTGTCTTGGAAGAAGTACAGCCAGAAGGTTCCTTAGAAGTGAGCACTCCCACCGGCTGGTTAACTTAATTCATGAAAGCAGGTGATGACCCTCTTGTAGGCACTGGCAACAGTCACCGACTGACCACCACCATTCTGATAAGACGCAGCCGCAGGCCACGGTGCAGGCTGCAGCCCCCGCTCTAGGCCAGGAGCACACCCCACTGTGAGAGGCACAGAAACTGCAGCGGGGGGCAGCGTGTGGGATACAGGCAGAGTTTGGCAGATGTGGACTGAAGATGACCCTGTGTCTATCCCCACACAGCCGCCAGCTGAGGAGGCTGCTGGGAAGATGGGGGTGGGGCTGGCAGCGCCAAGTGGAGAAGGAATCCTTTGGAAAGAACAAAGTGAACTGAAGGTGCAAAAAAAAAAAAAAAAAAAAAAAAAAGAAGTGAGGATGGCGAGACTTTCTCTCGTGTACTTGGGGCATATTGTCAGGAGAGGCCAGACCCCAAACAAGGACGTGAGACTCGGTAAAGCAGAAAGACAGTGAGAAAAAGGAAGGCCCTTCATGAGACAGATGGGCATCCGGAGTGCAACAATGGGTTCCAACAGAACAACAACCGTGAGGGCACCACAAGACGGGGTAGTGCTTTGTTCTGCTGTACAGAAGATCACTGTTAGCTAGAATCCTCTAACAAGCACCTAGCAACAGCAACAATAGAAAAGGAATGTCAACAACCATCAGAAGTAGTACTGGGACTAAGCACTGCAGCACTCAGCTATTTGAAGTTTGGAGGAAAAGCAGCCAGGAGAGAAGTTAAATTAGGACACAAGAAAGCACAGAATCCTCAGAATCCAGATGAAACTCTGTCTCAAAAGGGAAAGAGCAATTTGTTATGCTAAATGCTGCTGAAAGAAATGAGTAAGAAGGAGGTTAGGAATATACTAAGGGATTTGGAAAGATGAGAATCGCTAATCTTGATGAGACCTCTGCACCTCCACCCCCACCCCAACCCCCAAAAAGTGATCTTGGAAATGAAAATCTGATTAGAGTTGCTGCAACAACAAAACAATAACAACAGGAAAATAGTCATAGCAAAACAACAACAAAAAAGGGATATGAGGGGCAGACACAGTAAGTACAGAATTTGTATGAGGACTTTCTGTTCACAAAAACAGGGTTAAGAAGCAGTAACTAGAGACAGAGAAGCACCATGATAATTTTAAGTAATTTGATAAGATAATCATATTTTGGTGGAAGAGGGAATTTCAGACCTGTGGTTCTCTTTTCATCTCATCAGTCGTTTCTTTTATGTTTCATGTTACAAGCTGTTGTACACCAGGACAGGATGTATGTGCTGTTTACCATAGCAGTATTAATCTGATCATGCAAATAACTATTCTGATTAGTCAGGAATTCTGCTGTACTAGTACTTAAAATATCTTATCACTTTTTGTGACCTCTTCAGGCTTCTTTCCTGAAAAATAGGGCCATCTTCCCTGTCTTGAGCTGGAGCAAGTTTTAGAAACAATAGGCTTCGTGCTCACTGTTTGTCACCTAGGGTGTTTCCTTGCTATTTTCATCTTTCTAAGCCAAGAGTTAGGCTTTTGGAAGAACCACAGAACTTTTACCTCTGACCCTCATGGACCACCTAGCAATAACATGCAACAGAATAAAGAACCAATAAAGCAATGAAATTGAACTGTCAGACATTCTATGCTTTTCTTCAATGAGTTTAGATCAAGAGTTTTCATCCTCTAAGTTCTAGAGAAAAATTATCCACCCTCGAGTAAGAAATCAAAGACACACACACAATATATATATGGGGGCAGATGACAGGAATAAATGAGCATAAAGTCTACTTTCTGGTTGGAATTGAAATTTTTTTGTTGAGGGAACTGAACATTTTTCAGAAACAGTAATCAAGAGGTCAGTGGCCAAGAAAACCACAAAATACACTGCTTTCCTATTTGAACACTTATAGTATAGTTACTGGACCAAGCTCAGAGTCCTTCAGGAAAGCAAGACTCCCCTTTGAGGTAAAATGAGCCTGACTTGCATGTTCTTCGTTTTCTCTTTTTCTACAGACACAATGTAGTCTAGAAGGCCTGGGTGGCTGCAGCACCCTTGGTTGCTAGATCACACCCACCACAATGAGAATCCATGTGAAGTCTATTTTTTTAAACAGTGGTTTCCAATAATGGACTCAAGTTTCCCATAGGGTGACACCCTTGATCAACTCTTGATCAACTGACCCAACAGTACTGCATGCTTATAACAAGCAAAGCATCTATGCTAATAATATAAAATGGCATCAAGTAATAAAGGCATGACTAACCACAGCCTTTTGTTTTTAGTTGTAGACAATGAAGATCAATAAGGTTGGAGGATGACTCTGATATCACCTAACAGCTTGCTAGTCAAGAAAAGATGTGGTGAGGTCAAGTACTCACTAGATCTTCTGCTACTCTGTCCTGCTTCAGTGTTATGGAGGTCATGGCAAGGTCTTTCGTTGAAACCCATCAGCCACTCTGTGGGAGAAGATGAGGTTTGCTGTTCTCCGAAAGATGCATGACTGTGGAAACCCTGGGGAAGAGTGATACTTGATCCTACAGAGTCACTGTACATTAGAATCCATTTTCATGGGGGAGGGGAGATAAACTGAGGCTGAGAGCAGTCAGAGTCGCTGATTCCAGATTGCACAACTGTTTAAAAAAAGTATTTTTACTCAGATTAAAGATTTTTTCAAAGTTTAGATTTTTCATGATTTTTTCCCCAAATCAGGTTTTCTCATGTTATAATAACCTTTTCACGTTAAAAAAAAAAACAATTTTATGCCAATATATGATTCTGTTAGATGCTGACTCATCTCTGTGAGGAAAGATTTCCTTTTAGTGGTGCATTGCAGCTCACCCCCAAGGTCTTTTTCTAGAATTACCTTGCTACCTGTAGTGCTTTGGGAGGGGAGACTATCTAACTTTTATTGCCAAGGAATGACAGTAGGCCTATGTTTATCCTGGAAGTCATTGACAGAGCCTGTAAATTATTCAGCCTGAGATGCACATATAACTCTAAATGGTTTACAGCTATCTTAGAATGTTTACTGCCAATGCATAGATTTGGCTGTAAACCTGGAATATTTGTAGTAATGAATCCTGTCTTCCTAACTTCTGAGCATTTCAGTTTTTTCACGTGAGACTATTTGTTATCATGCTTCGGCGTTCTGATGGCAGACTCCTATATCATGGCATGGAGAAGCAGGATGGAGTGTGGACGATTTAATGTCTACCAGTGATGACTATCAAACTTCGTAACTTCTGACAAAGACACAACTTTTATGTGCCTCTGGAACGTGCATGCCAGTGAAATTTGTGCTCCTAACACACTATAGTCATGCCTCTTAGTCAGCGGTAAACTTCTATATTATGCAAAGACTTGAGGCAGAGTCAAAGCACCAGAAAAGGGGAATAGCAGTGCTTTTAAACAGACCTTTCACATATTTTATTTTGTCTTCCTTGTTCTGAGGAATGTTTGAGTTATTGTGTACTAGGAGTCTCTCACATCAAGAATTCTTTCATGTTACTCATAATCATGATTGGGAGAAGCCATTGCAATTTCTAGGCACATAATTTTATTGATAAGTTTTCTAATACCTTTGCATTTTCATTCTTATAAGAATGCCTTTAATATCATAAGGTTGGAGCGTCATATATTATTTCAATGCAATATAACAATTTCTAATGAAATCTGTCATCATTAGAAATATTATAAACAATATCCTTAAGCATATTTGAAAACAAAGTAACAGGGCACTTTGGGAAGGTGGTAAAAATTATTAGAAAATAATTGTATGCTACCTCAGGAAAATAGCTCATAACATGTTTTTATCTCATAACATTTTTACTCATAAAAATTGGTAAGCCTATGTTTCTGAAATTGACTTTTAATGCACAGAAAAGCTATATGGAAGCAATCATAAAAATGAAACATAAAATATAATGTTGCCTGCAAGCTTTGGGCTGTACTTGGTGAGCCATAGGTAAGTGTGAAATTATTACATTTGCCACTTGCCAAAGGCTTTGCTTTATGGATATCTGCAACATTACATATATAAATCAATTAACATGTTATTTTTCCTACATAAACCCAGGTGCTCTTGATTTATTGCTTCTTGCCAGAGGAAAAGTTGGCAAATCAACATCATTATGAAACAATTCAGGCAATAGACTATATCCAGAAATTTGCTCTCTGGAAAAGGTTCTGAGTGTTTACAAATATATGATTTGCTGGCTGATCTCCGTCACCTCAACCCAAAGGCATCTGGGCTGTTGGTAATATCATTTCTCCACGAAGTGGTAAATCCACCCTTTCACAACTTATTGCAGCTCTGAAACTTCAGCTGATCATATGCCTTTTAGTCAGCCTTCACCACAAATGAGAACTTCTTTGAATCTCTTTTGGGAACAACACATGAAATAGATTTGAGTGTTTTCATGTATGCACCTGGAAGAATGCTAATTAACTCAGACTCTCTGAAAGATTTCTCCAGCTGTATTTCCTGTACTTCAATTACACTCAATGTGAAAAATAAATGCTAGTATCACAAATATCTTAGAAAAAAATTCAAGGCCGTGATAGGTGAGTTAGCATATCTCTATCTAGCATGATTACTAGGTTACTCATCTTAGAATCTAAAATAAAGAGACATCCCCTATAAAGTTATTTAAGTGAAAGAAACCTATGCTGAGCCCTGGTGGCATAGTGGTTGTGCGCAGAACTGCGGCCCACTGGGATGGAGGTTCAATTCCAGCTCCAAGGAGCAAAGGCTGGGCCTCTTACTCCCACCACCTGAGGGCAGTGATGCCCCCCCCAAAAAAGAAAAAGAAACCTATTTCCCTTTAATGGCATTATTAAATATTCTGTTTTACATAGAACTGAAGTTGATACATGGTTCTAACAATAGCCAACATGAATTCCCAAGTGCCTATGTGAAATGGCCACAGTTCTGCACATTGAGGCTTTATTTTATCTTTGAAATAATCCTATAAGGTAGCTTTAATTTGTCTCAGTTTGCAACTTTGGAACCCAGAGTCCAGGAAAGTTAATAGGCTTGCCAATTGTTACTGAGCTAATAAGCAGAATAGCAAGATTCAGGGCTGCCCATTCCATGACCAGTGATCTCTGTACTACATTCAGGAAAATGGGAAGGCATTTAGTTTGTGAAATGGCCTCACATTGCTTTTATATGTAACTGCTACTTCTTTTGTTTCAGTGAGCCACAAAAATCTACTGGACAGTGTGAAGATGCTTGCCCAGATGTTAAAAAAAGCTTTCGGAGTGCATTTCCATCATCTTAATGCCCCATTAAAATATATCTTTCTACCACCACCATTTCTAAGTGAGTATTTGTCTTACTCTTCATACTAAAAACTAATCTTTTCTTACTAAATATATATATATATTATCATCTTCTCATGTCATACTAAAGTGTTAATCATCAAATATTTGTCTAATTATTTTTGCCAGTGACTTTTGTAAGCACTAGTAATGACATGATAGTTATAGAATTGGTTTTTCCATTCATGGGTGCACAATTGGAAGACAGCATAAGCAAAAAATAATTTGGGGAAGTGATGGAAAGGTAATAAAACAGGCAGAGAGGCACACAGTTGCTTCTCTAGAAAGAGCTATAGAAGACCTCTATGAAGATATGTCCTTTGTAGTGGAAGCTGCCACGCATTCTGGGTGCAACAGGGCACAAAACAGACAATCTTTGCCATTACTTAAGTTATGTATATTGGACCGTCATTAAAAAAAAAACGATTATCAAAGAATCCAATAAGTGATACGAATGACAGTGAGTGGTACAAAGGAAATAAACTAGGTCTGAGGCAGAGAATAACAAACGGGACCCTGGGGATAGCATCTTATAAGAACTGACTACTGAGCTGGGAACTGAGTATAAGAATGGCCCAGTCATGCAAAGTAGTGGACAATCTTAAGAAAACTAAGTCCTCTATGATTATCTTCTCCATGCCAGGCACTATGCTAGGGGCAAGGAAGATACAGTGAACAAAAATCAGAGAGAACCCCGACTTTTTGACATTTAATCTAGTGGGGCCGTTAGATATTAGTCAAATAATGACAGAAACATCTTTGTGCATTGAGGTTAATTTACAGAGCTTTGCCAACACTGAATCCAACTTGTCATAAGAGAATAGATGCTTTTTGCTACATGTACCTCTTCTTGGCTTTTGTCTGAGTGCTGAGAGTGAAGAATCATTAGCTAGAGTTTCATAAGAAACTAAAACTGATTGTTGTTACTCTGACTTGTAGTGACTCTGTGTACAACAGAAGGAAACACTGGTCCCACGCCATCGCCATCCTCTTGAACGTCACTATAGTTCAGACTGCCGTTGCATCGGCTGTGTTGATCCAGCTCATTGAAGAGCTTCCTTTTTTCACCCCCCCTATCTTTTGGATCCACATTTCCAAGAATGAAAGCTTTCTCTAGAAACTGGGCTTTTCTAATAACACATTCAAAGTATGTGAAAGAAAGTTTACCATCCTTAATTCTAAGGAACATTCTGGCTGTACTTGGTCCTACAAAGATTTCTCCTTTCTGGCATTGAGTGGCACAATCAATAGTCTTAACCAGGACCACAATTCATGTTCACTGATACTTCTACAGGCATCATTATTTATCGTTCAATGTTTGCATGCATATCAGGTCATTGAGCCAGGCGCAACTTCATTCGCTAGGTGACACCTTTGCTTTTGATTACTGCTTCTATGATTGTGCATCCAAGTAAAGCAATGTCATTGACAACCTCAATACTTTTTGTTTCTCACAATGTTGTACATTGATCTGGCATAGAGAATGTTTGTTGTCAGACCCCAGGCTGTAAACTGATCTTCATCACTGATTCCAAATTGCATCATGTGCACGTTGCACGCTGTTTTTCCTCCAATCATGATACTGCATGCTACTTCAGATCATCTCAAAACCAGCCCCCCACCCCCAAATAAAGCAACAGAACCAGCAAATCCACTGGCCATAGCAAGCCCTGTGGTTTCCTAAGCCTGTAATCAGGGGTCTACAAGCTTTTTAAAGAGCAGGCCAGTTCACTGTCCCTCAGACCATTGAAAGACTGGACTATAGTTAAAAAAAATACTATGAACAAATTCACTGTGGGCCCAGGATGAGTCGCAGGCCAAGCAGGACAGACAGCAGTGGCAAAAACACCCGACAGGCTGGATGAATGTCCTTGGCAACCCGCATGTGGCTCTTGGCCCGTAGTTAGTTTGAAGACCCCTGCTTAACTGTTTAGGGGATTAGAAAATCCCATCTTTCTCCAGCAGACCAGCTGGTGGTCTCCAACAGCTGATTATGTGGATCGCAGCCCAAAGCAAAACCATTTCCCCAGCAAGGCTCCTTCATCTAGTCTAGCTTCTCAGATTATGCTCTCAGCGTGAAGATTAAATACAAATGGATAGAGGAAGTGTGCGAAGTACAGATCCCATGCACAACCTTTTCCTAGTATCAAAACATGCAACAGTCCCTTGTTCTGCTTGAGTGGCCTCTTAGTGTATGTGCAGGTCCTATATGTGCACAATTAAGTATTCTAGTACTACTATTTTAGAATGTTATTCATAACTTATGGTGATCTACAGAGCTGAATGACTTTGCAGAGTCAATAAAAAAAGGCATGCATCCTTCTAGTATTTTTTTGCTTTTAGCCAAAATCAGCAATAATAGGCCAAAGTCAGCAATAATCACATCCTTTTCTGAATCTGGCTTGAGTATAAAACAAACCTTTCAGTGTATTGTTGCAGTTAGTTTTAAATGATGTTCAGTAAAATTTTCCTTGTATGTGATATTAATGATATTGCTTGGTAATTTTGATATTCTGTTGGACTACCTTTCTTTGAAATTATCACAAATGTGGATGTCTTCTAGTCTGTAACCCAGGTAACTATCTTCCAAATTTCTTGGTATTGAATAGCAAGTGCTACAGTATAGCACCCAACTATTGAAACACCTCAACTGACATTCTTATCAATTACTTAAGACTTCTTTTTTTGCAAATGCCTTCAGTGCAACATGGTCTTCTTGATGACAAGCAACTACCTGAAATGGTTGAGCACCAACCACCTCTTGTTGGTACACAATGTTATGTATTTACATCATCTTCTTTTGATACTTCCTGTGCTATTCCTACTTTTACCCATAGAATATTTCATATTTCAACTTGAGATTTGTTTTTCTTCAGTTTTTTTTTCAGATTGAGAAAGACACCAAGCATGTTCTTCTCTTTGGGTTTCTAATTTGATTTCTTTGAACATTTTACTATCATCATTGACTACTCCAAAGTGCTCATTAACTTTTCACCTTTATGAATTGATTATATGTACTCCTTGAATGTTCAGACTAATACATTTTTTACATCTATCTGAGACCTTAGCACAATACTGAAAACACAGTAGGAATTAATGTAATCAACTACATGCCAGAACTATAAAAGCTCTGGGATGCCAACAATATAAAATACATTTCTTGTCTCTAAGAAACCCATCTTATAGTTGAAGGGGCAAAAAAGTTAAACATCACTTAAAGATAATTTTAGAAGCATTATCATAAAACCATGAAACAGCGGCTTTATCCCCTGCACTAGTGGGGAGAGAGTCCTCCTTTAAGCTGTCAGGAAAGGAGCAAATTAACCCATGGTACTCTATGCTCCATTTTTACAGTCACTAGAGTACTGTGTCTAGATTATCACCGTGTTATAGAGAGAATAAAGCCATACTAATTGTTCCCATTTGTTCTATTTGATAAACTTACTGGTTTGAAAGACAAATTAAATGAACTCCTCCCAGGGGTTAACTTTGGTTTATTTAGCTTTAAATTATCTGCAAGATCATCTCTCACAGATTCACTTTTCTTACAATATTTTTACTTAAGACCTATATTTCCCAAGATATGCCCTGCTTACTACACTATGTTGCAAAATAGAACATTTCCTGTGTATCTCTGCTGCAATAGTCAACAAATATCATTTGAGCTCCATTGCTAAAGTAATGAAAAATAGGGATGGTTTGTGGAAATTTTCTGAGTTAGTAGAAATAGTTTTGGTGTCCTACATTAACCTGGGCCATATTGCAAAATTGCTTCTAGCCATAAAGTAAATAAATGTGAGCATATGACTATGTATTATTGGGAAAGTGATACAAATGTCAAGATTCACCAGTTCATGTTTAAGATGGTGTGTTTTATTTACAGTTAAGCAAGTATTGACTTCATAGTCTAATCATTAATTACTATTAGACTGGAAGATTTTAGTCAATATTTAAATCACACTTAAATATCTTTAAATGTTTCCCTTAACCAAAGCCAGTATACTTTGCCCTTGAATCTTAGGTATTAGCCATGTAAAAACTCCTCACTGAAAACTCTTATGCACACATTTTTTACCATTATAATTAATAAGAAGGTTTTACAATCTTATTCAACTTTTTGAAATACGGTTTCTGTTATTGGTATACTCACAAATATGTCTACATTCCTAATTACTTTCATAGACTCATCAACTATGTAATTGAAAATAAGGAGAGAAAAGATATCATGTCTTTTAGTGAAATTAGTTAGGTAAATATTTATATTTTTGTTGAGATTCAAGTTTTGGATTTTAATTGGGTTTGACACTATCAAAGAAATATAATGATAGAAAATAAAGAAATACTATGATAGAAAATAAAATAAATACATTTTTACTTTAAAATAGCTATTGTGGCAACTTGTAGACACAGTTGGTTTCTGTTAGAGTTAGTATCTGACTGTAGCGAGCATCTTATAGAGTATGTGTCATTGATGTGAATTTGTGAATAAAGCAAATATAACCCTATTTTAACACTCTTATACAACCACTTTAATTTTACTGCTAGCAATCTTCTCTGTTAAAGAAATACTTAAGAAATGTAAATTCTTGTGCAAAAAGATAGTATTTCAATATGTTGATATTTATTATGCTGAAAGCTTAGAAACAATGTCATAAAAAGAAAAAGTTATAGCATGCTATTCAATTTCATGCAAAATTATATAGCTCCTTAGAATTATAATTATGTACAATTTATGATATATTGTTAAGTAAAGAATACATAATTGAATATATATTACAATCCTAAGCAGAGTGAATAAATGAAACTAAAATAATTCTCCAACTTCTTTTCTTATTGAAATAGAATTGCAGATTTTTAAAAATCCTTGTTTTCCAAATTTCTGAAGTGTTTGGATATCACTTTAATTTTATAAGCATCCATTTATATACACACTCTAAATATTTTCCCCTTTCTAAATGTAATTCATCCTTTTTGGTTTTAAATCTCTCTTTAATTTGAACTTAGTCAATTTTTTTCCTTTTAAATTCTAACCTTATATCCTCTTATAAATCTCTCTTTTATTTAATCTTGCTTTTATTTACTTTTGGTTGAAGCAATTCCTTTTCAGCTCTAGGTTCAAAGGGGTTATAATATCACCTGCCTTCCCTCAATGTCCCCAGTGTGCTGTGAGATTTAATGAGATAACGTGCGTGCAGCACTTTATGTTCCTTAGAGAAAGGTGCTATATAAAAACCATGCATTATAATTATTTATGTTATTATAAAATCCACAGAGATATTAGAGCTACAATTTAACACAAGTAGACAGAGCTGGAATCACTCCAAGTGCAGACTGAGCAATGTCCCTTAATGCCACACTAAAGAAAGGTTCCACAGTGTGAGGAAGTTGGTGCATTTCCTTGTTAGTACTTCTGATAACACCAGAAGGTAAATCCTTAGTTCTTTCCAATAGGTAAAACAAGATATTTGGGTTTTCACATATTTTTATTAAAAATCTTAGTATATTATTTATATTTACACTCACTCACCCACTCTTCAATTGTGGTTAGGGGTCACAGGGTTAGGGCCCAAAGACAAGGCCATTGTGTGAAATCAGCATTAGGCAAAAGTAGGGCATCTGTTCTTCATTTTCACTGCCGCTGATGCCTCTCTTACTAAGGCTTACCACTTACAAGGTCTCCATGGGCTCCTCCATCCCCATGCTTTCATCACAACTGTGGAGCTTGCAAGGGCTGAGTGGTTTTGTTGACTGTGGCTGGGTGATGTCCAAAGTCTGCCATGTTTTTTTTTAATCACTTTATTAGGGGCTCATACAGTTTTTATCACAAAACATCCATTCATCTAATATGTTAAGTACATTTGTTGCCATCATCATTCACAAAATATTTTCTTTCTACTTGAGCCTCTGGTATCAGTTCCTCATTCCTCCACACCCACCCTTCCTCCATTCCTCCCTCAAGAACTCTCGATAATTTATCAATTATTATTATTATTCGTATCTTGCACTGTCCAATGTATCCCGTCTCCCACTTTTCTGTTGTCTTTCCCTCAGTGAGGGTTATATGTAGGTCATTGGGATTGGTTCCTTTTTCTCCCCCCACCTTCCCCTTCCCCTTCTGATATCACTACTCTCATTATTAGTCCCGAGGGGTTTATCTGTCCTGGATCCACTGTGTTTCCAGCTCTTATGTGTACCTATGTACATGCTCTGGTCTAGCAAGATTTGTAAGATAGAATTGGGGTCATGATAGTTGGAGGCGGGGAGGAAGCATTAAAGAACTACAGGACAGTTGTATGTTTCTTCGGCCACTATACCACTATACTGAAACCTGAATGGCTTGTCTCTTCCTTGAGACCCTTCTGTAAGGGGATATCCCATTGTCTAAAGATGGGCTGGGTCTCCACTCTGCACTTTTCCTCATTCACATCAATATGAGTTTTGTTCTGGGTCTTTAGTGCCTGTTACCTGATCCCATTAACACCTCACAATCACACAGGCTAGTGTGCTTCTTCCATGTGGACTTTGTTGCATCTCAGCTAGTTGGTCTCTCTTTTGTCTTTAAGCCTTTAAGACCCCAGATGCTATATCTTTTAATAACCGGGCACCATCAACTTTCTTCACCACGTTTGCGAAGCACGCATTTTGTCTTCAGCGATCATGTCAGGAAAGTGAGCATCACAGAATGCCAGATTATTAGAACAAAGTGTTCTTACATTGAGGGAGTACTTGAGTAGGGTCCAATGTCCATCTGCTACCTTGATACCTAACATATAAATGTATGCATATACATTTAGTTCCCTATCATTATATATAAATGTTTGCATATGTACATATCTCTAAATTCCCTATGCCTCCTATTTCCACTAATTCCTTTTACTCTGAATGAAGGCAGAACACAATAGTGGAACAAGAGGAAAGTAAAAGCCTGTCATGTCTTAACTTGTGCAATTTCCTTCATCTGCCAAGCACCGATGCCCTGTGTTGTTTCTTTTTTTGTATCTCAATTCTTGCCTCCCCCTTGCACCCTTTGGGCCCTCATCTAGACTCCCTTGCTTTTTTTACAGCCGGCATTGTGCCACCACTGTTCCCTACTATCTATGATTGGAAGGAGGCATCATTGAGGAACAGGATGAGGCAATCTGAGTTCAGTTCTTTGATGGCCTGGTCATTGCAAGGGGATTGAGTATACTATTTGGGGTGGTCTGAAGAGGGTGATCTTGGCCCAGACACAACCCATGGAACTCTGATCACTGGAGTGATTATGTAATAATGTTTCAGAGTTGTCATAAAGACAAGGTTGTTGATAGATGAGGAGTAGGTGCTGCTATGATCAATCCATCTTTTAAACACTATGTATTCTTCCAGTGATTGTTTTTTTCCTGATGATAAGTTGAAGGAAAGTAATTTGATTTCTTATTCTCTTTCTTGTTGTTTTTGCTTCTAGTTACTTTTCTTCTAAGACTGATGTGCTTGTTGTTTCCTGGCCAGACCACAGTATATTTGACATTCTTTCCCAAATCACAATTTAATTGCATAAATTTGAGAAGAACTGAAACTTAGAGAGCCTGTGTTAAATGGAAGATATCCTGACAATTGAAAATTATTGGATGACCTGAGCACAGATTCTCAGATTTACCAGCTTTTGGCAGTTAAAATTTTGTCAAAATACTTAACAACCCTTTGAAGGTTAAAAAAGTTGTACTGTAGCCCATAATCCCATAAAAAGTGTATGTATATGCTTTAGCTGTCCCCTGGGCCATTCCATTGCCCCTGAGGGGGTGGTATCACCTACTATGGGAAACACTGAGAGAGGGATTAGCTACTGAAAAAATTAGAGGTCATTTAGTTCAGCCAACCCCTACCTAATCCCTGCATCTTCTCTTCAGCTCCTTACAAAGGGTCAACAACCCTGAGCATCCCTACTGTAGGGATCGTGCTACTTTCCAAAGCTAGTTCTAACACTTAGAATGTTCTACTATGTATTTAGGCCTCATGATGTACTGGACTGGTTACTCATTGGGCTGTGATGCACATGGTTGAAAGTTCAAAATCTCCACAGCTCCACAGGAGTAAGACTAGGCTTTCTTTCTACTCCCATAAAAAGTTACAGTCTCAGGAACCCACAGGGTTCACTATACGTCAGCATTGACTCAATGGCAATGAGTTGAGTGTCCATTCTGGAATAAATCTCCTTCTTTGACTTAGTCACTTTCCCTTTCTCTTTCATGTATTCAGTCAACAGGAATTCTATGACTGCAGCCATCCTATTAGCCTCTGGGAACACAAGAGGATTATGACACTTCTCTGTCCTCCATGATATCAGAGGTTACGAAGCTAGCAAAGCCAATAAATTATCATAAACATATTATATGCTATGACACAGGTAGGAAATAAAGGGCCAATTGACAGAGAGATGCAAGACACTAATTTGACTCGAAGAAGTGAAAAAGGCTTTCTACAGAAATGATGATTCACATTTTTCAAAAGGAATAGTTGAGAAAGAACAGAAGAATAGAGTTACATGTGCTTTTATGTAACTACATAAACCTTTATGAAGGAAACAAGGTTCAGTGGGGTGAACCTACAGTAGGAATGAGGTTGAACTGGGATGCTAGACCATGTGTAAAAGACTCTATGTTAAATGTTTAAAATATGAATTTCATGCCACATGCAATGGAACCGACAAAAATTCTGCAGCTGAAAATGAATAGGGTCAGATTTCTCCATTGAAAGATTACTTTAGAGATTAGGTAGATATTAGCTAGAGTGTGGTGAGTCTTGATGTAGGAAGTCATTACAAAACTCTAGGCTAGACAAGATGCAGGTCTATAATTCAGTGCCAGGAAGGCAGATGTGGGCTTTGGCACCGGCAGCCCTCCTGTCACAGTAATTACACAACCGGCTACTAACCATAAGACCAGTAGGTTGAAATCACCAGCTCCTCCTTGGGAGAAAGGCCGGGCTTCCTACTCCCATAAAGAGTGATCGTTTTAGAAACTCACAGGGACAGTGCATTACGATGTCCTGCAGGATCACCATGAGTCAGCATTACCTGGATGGCAGTGGCAGTTTGAGTGAGAGTGAAGACATTGGAGATGGTAATCAATGGAAGAGAGAGACGCAGAGTTAATATTATTTTCCTTTCTTGAGAGACTGAATGGATGGGAATGTGATCAAAAATAACAATAAGAACATCAAAATACATGAGGTAGAGCGATTTGGGGGAAAATGGTAAGAAAATGAAATGAACTTTGAATGGTTATGTGTCAGCATCTTATAGAATATTGAAGCTGAGGTGTCCAGAAGACTGCTAGACATAAATATGGATCTGTTGTTGGGGGAGAAATAAGAGCTGGAAATAAACTGTTCAAGACAGTTCACATAAAGACATAGCGAGGCATAACTCTGACCTCCCTTATTCTATTCATTTTGTAATTTCGGTCAAAGATACCATTGATGACCTGAACTCCTACAAAAGATACTCCATGTAAAACGGGTCCAAACGTCTGCTGCTGTGAAGTTGATTCAGACTCACATCAACTCTAGAGGACAGAGTAGAACTGCTTGGTAGAGTTTACAAGGATACAAACCTTTATGAATACAAGCTGTCTGATCTTTCTCCCACAGAACGGGTGCTTTTGAACTGTTGACCTCCTGGTGTGCAATCTGGGGACCAACAGCACTCTTTCTGTGCAATGGATGACACAGCTTCTTACGATGTTTTGCTGCTTTAAAATTGTGCCTTTAGGATATTTGTTATCTGACGAAGTGTGCTTCTCATTTATCTATTTTTGGTCTACTCTTGTAATGTGTCGTCCATTTGTTCTCATATCCTGCTAATCTGTGCTCTCCCTATCATGCAAATCTGTGCTAAGAAAGTAATTTAAGCTTTGACTGTCTATTCAAGACCGGCTAGTCTCAGAATTTCACCCTCCTTTTACTCACCCTGGGGAGATAGCAACGCATCTCATGATTACATAAGAATCCAGTTTTCTCATTGACCAGTTTTCTCTCTGTCTTGTTTTTTCTTGAAATCAAATATACCACAGAATGCACACACAAACCTGCAGAGAAAATGCTGGGAAGTCACAGAAGATTCTGACTTGTTTTTGTGAGCCGGTCTCCCTCCAGCACTAGAATTGCTGGTTCTTTGTCCAAAAAAACTACTGCCAAAAGGATCCCAGCCCTGCTTCTGGTTCAGGAACTAGACTGATCCAGCTTTCTGCAGAAGACACTATTTCTGTTATTGGAACACCATTTTTCTGGTGCTTTAAGCTGGCTACACAGCAATAATTTTTGTATTTCCCAAAATTTTCTGAAACTTTGGGAAGGATTTTTAGTTTTAATATCAAGAATGCACTCTCCCTAGGAAGCAAGCACACATTTCTAAAGGATGCAGAAAAACTGTATGACTTCCACCAAACATCTCAACTATCTCATCCTATATGATAAGTTATTTCCCCAAAGATTCCTCAACCTTCTATAAGTGGATTCTTGGTCTGTCCTTTAGGGAACTTCAGACATAGCTGATCAAGTTAGATTCAAGGTAACTGAAACTTGGGTTATTATATGCAAGACATGCATTTTTAATGAAATAACAAGGATAGAGCTTAGGACACTTTCAAACAGCCAGTGAAGATCTAGTATCAGATTAAGAATAGAGCTAAATCTCTTTATCACTCAGTGTCTAAATTTGAAAAGCTCAAGATATGAACTCATTATTAAAATCAAACAGCAATCTCATCAGTCTAAAGCAATGTCAACCAGCTGGAGAACGGATTTCTAAATAAATATATAGCGCTGAAAAGGCCAAGTCATATATGAAAAACTCATTCTTCATATTACTGCGCATCATTTAATTTTTATAACATCATGCATGAAAGTTTAGTCACCTCAGTCTTTGGAAATAATAATAAAAACACAGCACCATCCATTCATTTATTTGGGGTTGGCTGATTTTATTATTTTTAACACTAATAAAAACTATATATTACAAATCTGCTAGTCAGATAATTTCTAATTGCCTGGTTTTCCTGGTGATTATGAGTCTTCCTAGACTTTTCAAAAGATTTGAAAAGACATAAAATTTCTTCTATGAATAATTACCTTTACAGTTTAATAGTTCTAGGTTTTTTTAAAATTAAAAAGCACATTCTTTGGCATGAAATGATTTTTTTTACAACTTTTAGCTAATATGCGTCTTCTATGCAGGCCTTAAAGAAGAAACAAGGGCTGGGGAGGTGGCGGGGGGAGAGCAGGAGAAGTGAATAAAAATGAAAGGAAGATAAATGTGCTCAGCACCCTCTTGTCTGACCCCAATGCAGAAACGGCCTTACTGAGGGCGATTGCTGGGAAATGCAATTTCAGCCTTTTATTCCCCAGCAATCTATCTACCATTGCCAGTGCTATGGAGAAAACAGGAACTTCAGCTGAAAAGCAGTGTGGTTTCCAGAAATCACTAACGATGACTTGTCAAAAATACTCTCAACTCTATTTTAATTGATGTACGGCACTTGGATTTTGACCAATGTACTAGTTCAGCTTGGGTTATTACTGGAAATTCATAAACTAACATGGTTAAATTTTCCTTATGCAATGCAAATCTGTTTTCTGTGTCAGAAACAGAATTTTCAGGTAGGTCTTGAGGGAATGAAATATTAGATCAGAGAAGTCTCTCTCCTAATGAAGATAAGTTATTCATATCAAAAACCCTTTCTAGAAAGGACGAGAAAAAAAGTTTGAGAATTTTAAAGAAAATATAATCAATAAGGCCATACAATTTGGATATGAAGTAGGTCAGTTGAAATCACAATTAGTGGTTACTAACCGGCCACTTATCTCATTATTCATTCTATAGTTCTTGTCTTTAATTGCCATATGAAGTTGAGCTAGCCACAAATTTCATGGGATGCTATCTTTGACATTCTTGGCTGAATTAAGTATACTCTGCTTATGAAAATTTAGTTGGTTTTGTCTTTATCTTCCGCTAGGGGTGAGTACCTTGAAGGGCTATGGCTCATTTGTCTTTTGTCCTTAGCACCTCCTATGGTGTCAAGAACATGGGAAGAGAGAAATTATCTGTAGAATGAACAGTAGTGTAAGTGAATCTCTCTCCAACAAGATGACTCCACTTCCCTAACTTAGGAAAGGTTGACAGCGTTAGACTTTAGGATAAGATGCATATTACTGCCCCAAGACTGGCATGTTTCTGGGAAGACAAGAGGAAATTTCCTGAAGCTATTCTCAATTCAGTGACATCAGAGCATCCACCAGGGCTCGGAAGTGAGTCTGAAAGGAAGGCCACTTGCTACATTGTGATTAATAATGGAAGGAAACACACACTCTGGAAAACAGCTTTCACTGTTTGAGCCTGTACTTACTAAGCGAACCTAATTTACTCCATTACAGTTGCTAAAGCACCCACACAATTAGATTCAAGTTTTCATAGCTGTTAAAATAACTTCCTCATTCATATTTTACTGAATAGGTTTTTTTTTGAATATGTGATTCTCTTGAAAAATTTGACTTCTTGTTTGCTTAGATGATAGAAAATAATTTGCATTACAAAGGAGATGGAGTATTATTAAAATTGATCTGCCAATTACCATAAACTCTGACAGAACAGTCTAATCACAGATTTGCCAAAGTTTGAATAGGTAGACTCCATCATGCTTTATACTTCAAGAATTTGAAAATGATAGTGAAATGTATCTTTGGTATCAATATTTCAAAGTCATGCCAAATATTCCTTTTGTTTGACTGCTTCAAAAATGTATGCTTGATTTAAATAGGAACGTGGTTTCAGTGCTTACTGGGAGTGAGAAAAGTATGAAACCTAAGAGCAAAGAATGTTGTCTTCATTGCCTCATGGGCCTAAGATTTGAAAGTGGGAGACTTAAGCTCAAGAATGGGGGTAATCACCTCTTTAACAAAAGCAATGTTCTGTAAGGATGAGCGAAGAATGATTCCAGAGAAAAAATACTCCAGAGGGAAAGGAAGTCTGTCTCTCAGGTCCCAGTGCTGTACCCTCAAGTGTCTCAATATTTCTTGGCCACAAACTTGAGATGTTTTATGACTCTATTCCAAGCTGTGGATCTTCCGAAACTCTAGTTTATATCTATGTCTTTGTAGTCTGAGTACAGAATTAAACTGTATTCCATTTGAAATCCCTCTTGAATCTGTTGTCCTGAAGGAAAAAAAATCCTAATACCATGGTATGAAAACCTACAGGTATTGGATTAATTAGAAAATAAATGTTTCATCGTTGCCACACTGCACCCTGACTAGCTCATCTCTTCCCCACTTGCCTCTAGTTCTTAAATCCTTCCTCTGCACCACCACTACCCCCACCACAAACTATCATGATCCCAATTCTACTTTACAAATCTGTAAGGCAAGACCACAGGATGTACACTGGTACATCTAGGAACTGGAAACACAGGGAATCCAGGACAGATGATCCCTTCAGGACCAATGGGAAGAGTGGCCATACAAGAAGGTTGGATGGAAGGTGAGGTAGAAAGGTGGAAACAATTACAAGGATCTACATATAGCCTCCACCCTGGGGGATGAACAACAGAAAGGTGGGTGAAGGGAGATGTCGAACAGTATAAGATATGATAAGATAATAATAATTTATGAATTATCAAGGGTTCTTGAGGAAAGTAGAAGGGGGGAAGGAGGATAAGAATTAGGAGCTGATACCAAGAGCTCAAGTGGAAAGCAAATGTTTTGAGAATGTTAAGGGCAACAAATGTAGAAATGTGCCTGACACACAATGGATGGGTGTATGGATTATGATTAAGAGTTGTATGTTCTCCCAATAAAGTGATTAAAAAAAGAAAATACAGTAATAAAACTATTTTGGCAGAGTTTCTGAAAACAATTTTGTAGGTAGATGAGATAGAAGTCATGATAGAGATATAAATTATATTTAATTGTATAAACAAATGCCAAATCAATGCTCTTACTAGGGGAAAAATAGCAAAACATAAAAACTGGTCCAGTGGCCTAGAAAAGTAATCTCTTTTACATGGCATCTCTCTGAGCAGCACTATTTTCAATGACATGCTTATTTAATACAATCATTTGCAAAGGGACACCCATTATGCCACTCCAGTGAGCTGAAGATTTTACTTATATTTTTGCGTATGGCCTCCTTTCCTCTGTGCTGGAAAACTCATCAGTTAAAATCCACATAGACTGTCAACTACAGAGTAAGCATTCATGTCTGAAATCACTCTGCTGATTTAAATTGTGTTCTAACAGGAATTGGTCAAGCTGCATTTGATACAAAGAGAACAACACAGCAACATACGCTGACATGATGCAATCTAGGAAACAAGGAACGAACTGTGCTGTGCTGTCTTATCCCTTGGCTGTTGCTCAGAGCACGAAAGACTCAAACAAGCACATTCATTGAGTACACTTTCTACTGCAAAAAGGAAGAGGAGAGAGGAGGAATATGATAGCCATTATATATTTTTGTCATTTGTTACCTGTACATTTTGAAACAAAGATTATAGATAACTTATGCAAGTGTTTTGAAGCAGCAGAAAGAGAGCCCATTTACCTGTTGAAAACAATGAGTTTTCTACAGTAGGCATAATTTTCTGGGAACTGGAACTTGAGAAGGTAGATTCATTTAAATCCACCTCAGTGAAATATAGCATGTCACATATACCATTATATGAAATAATGTGTCACTTATAAACTAAGTCTACTAGCAAGCATTTGTCCCTAAATAATAACTTCTACAGCATGATAAAAGGAGAGCAGTGGATATAAATAACAGAAGTCTTGTTTACCAGCTAAGACCCACATTGAAATGATTTAATTTGCTGTGTAAGGATAATTAAATTACACAAATAACATGATTTTATTTTAATTGAACCAAAAGACTATTAGGGGAAAATAAACCATCTCTTCATTTATTGACATGACTAGGTTTCAAAGACCAGATCATTATACAAAACAAGGGTTTTATGAAAATGGAGAATGAATTCAGGAGTACACAAAATTAAGGATGACTGCATTAGTACATAACTGCCACACTGAATCTTTACACATCTGCCAATTATATCAAACTTGACTGCCAAGCAACAGAATCACAGCCCAGGCAAGTCGACACCTGATTGTAACTAGGCGGGATTATTTTCGACTTAAGCATTGAGATTTGTTACTGTCAGATGTGTTGCTGTTAATGTGAAAATTAGTCGAATAATAGATTTACTACTCTTGTTATAAATGAAAAATATCAGCTAACAAGATAATTCTATGAGATGATATAAGCAAATCTTCTAGTTTATAGATCTCAAAATATTAGTTTGTTGAAATAATATTTCAGTAGATAATCTATAAAATCTCTTTTAGCTCTAAATCATTCTGTTTCTATAAAAATGAAAATATTAGTCCAGGTAGCCTAGAGAAAAAAATCATACACTCATATGTGTATAAGAAAGAGATTTATTGTGCTTGCTTCAGCAGCACACATACTAAGAAAGAGGTTTATATACAAGAGCAATTTAATATTAAGAAAACATAACAGCCCAGTGTACATCAAGTCCATAAGTCCAATATTAGCCAATATGTCCAATACCCTTCTATAAAGTCCTCTTCAGACTTACTGATGAAAACCAAGGATTGGAGATTTCAGCATGGACCATAACCTATTTTAAGGAAGAACAAAATCCTCCCAACTGGCCCAATATGTAGCATCATGATAAATGGAGAAAAGTTTGAAATTTTCAAGGATTTTGTCTTCCTTGGACTGACAACCAATGTTCATTGGAGCAAAGCTCAGAAATCAAAAGATGGAAGGTGTATCTGCTTTACAAGACCTCTTTAGAGAAGAACAAGGAGGTTACCTTTAGCATTAAGGTGTTCCTGGCTCAAGTCATGGCATTCTCTATTATATACATGTAAATGATGGACACTGAATAAGAAATATCATTGATGAATTAATGCATTTGATTTGTGGTGCTGGAGAAGAATATTGAAAGTACCATGGGCTGCTAAAAGGACAAAACAATGTGTATTGGAAGAAGTAAAGACAGAGTACTCCTTAGAGGCAAGGATGGTGTGTTATTCTGGGTAGACAAGAGAATCAAATCTAGGGAGACTCATATGTGTATAAGAAAGAGGTTTATATATAACAGCAATTGAATATTGAGAAAACATCTCACCCAGTCAAGATCAAGTCCATAAATCCAATATAAACCCATAGGTTTATGATTAATCTGTAAAGTCCTCTTCAGACTTATGCAATACGTGCAATGACACCAAATTCTGGTAGATCACAGGTCAATGGGTGTCATCTTGTGGGATCAGTGTTGGTAGAAGCATCTCAGCATTGGCAGAGGTCTCCATGTGCTACTCCAGTTCCCAGGACAGAGGGACTTAAGTGCAGTGCCAGGTGTCTTGTCATTAGAGCATGGGAGTGAGAAGTGAGAGGCAATGTGTCTCCTCCAAGGAGGAAACACAGGAATTCCCAGAATCCTCAGAAGAAGGTCATGCTCCCACAGAAGCCTCATTGGCTATACAGTGATTGACAGGCTAGATTCCACTCCTTCACTCCTAATCCTCTCAAATCCCAAGTGACACCATATTTCTTAATTACCACAGATGGTAAGACTTCATCTTCCACACTGTGGGCATTTTGCTAAGCAAGACCAGCCCCTGGAGAAAGTTATCATGTGTGGTAATGTGGTAAAGCAGCTTAAAAGAGGAAGCTATCAAGAAGACATCTTCACACAGTGGCGGCATCAATGGGCTAGTCACAGGAAAAATTGGCAAAGTGGTGCAAGATTAGGCAGGGCTTTGTTCTGCTGTGCATAGGGTTTTTACAGGTTGGAGACAACTCATGGCACCTAACAAAAGCAACTAGTTAGATACGGACTAGTGGACCCCCAAACTGGGATGCTTAATCCTTCTCCAGATCGGAATTCTCCTTGACTCAGGTTTACGCCAACCATGAGACAAATCTACACAGATCTTAGAATGATCAACCGTATGAGATCACAATGGATACATTTACAGGATAAAGTTCAGAAGGCTTAGAAATGGAGAAAAAAAGGAGAGAGAGAGAGAATGTAGGATAAGTGCTGTTGCACTGTAGGTGTTGCAATTAGAACTATACAACATAATGTGTATGAATAATTGAATGAACAACAAGTTTTCTCTAACCTTCACTCTATAGACAATAAAGACAGAGAGGGAAGGAAGAGGCAGAACAGAGAGAGAAGAGGAATGAGGATAAGAGGGAGAGATGGAGGGAGAGAGATTTTACCGAACAGGGGAGAGCCCACTATTCTTATTGTGTCACTTTCACTTTTTCTCTCTACTTGAGTTTTTGGTTCTAATAGCCATTGTAACGGCTGCACAGAAATCACAGAAAAATTCACACTTCAAGGGTTTACTAAGGAAGATAACAAGTTGTAACACCAGTGAGAAATTCTCAGGGTGGAGTTATTTGTCAGGACGTCTTTTAAAGTCTGCTAATAAATGTCCAAAGGAGCATACCACTCCACTCTAAGCCTGAACTCAAAGGCATTCAGCTTATGCTCTGCAGGTCAGCAAACTCAGCTTGCTGAATTAAGTGCCCAGAGGAACCTCACTCCAATAAGCCTCAGCCTGAAGGCACTCACCTCCACTTCTGGGGGTCAGCTTCCCCAATTAAGTGCCCAGGGGCCTTCTAATTCACAAGCCAGTCTTCTGCACAAAAGCACTCAGCTTTCCTTGCTCTGTGAGTTGGGGAGTCCACCACTCTGTTTTATGTGCTGGCTCCTAGTTCTGCTGCTGCTTCTCTCATATTATAGCTGTCTTCTGGCTCCAGGAGCTTCACTGCACAGAGAGCTTAGTCAAAAGCAGTGGTTCCACTCCTGGAGCTTTCTGGTAATGAGATAACTCCCCCTGCTTCTCAAAGGGTTCATTTATACACAGTAGGATGACACTGCAGGAAATCTTGTTCACAATTACTCCCAGATGATCCCTGTCTGTATCTTCCTCACCTTATCAGACTCATAAAGGAAAAGGTCATTTGATGGGAGTTAGAGACTTTGGCCACAATAGTCACATTACATAATTCACCATCTCAGTATTTTGTACATATATAATTGATAACAACCAGTAAGTAAATAAATAATAGCGATATGTTGACACCTTTAAGGAGAGCAGACACCCTTAAGGAACAGCAATGAACTTTATATTCACAATGACTACAGACCTTTGTACTAGTCTGGTTAGTCCTATATACCATGAATGAAAATTGTTGTGCTGATGATATTAGTAACATTAGTCATTAAGGATTTATTTTGTGCTTCACACTTGACATACTTTATCTTAGGTAACTTTCATAGTAATTTTCTAAATGTGTGTCTTAGCTGCTTTATAAAATGAATCCCTGTTAACTCAGCCTAGAAGGGCTGAGAAATCTGGTCAAGGCCTTCCATATACTGTGTAAAAATGCCAGGAATTGGGGTCACTTCAGGCTAAAATCAAAGTACTATTCTTTCAATGACAGCACGTGACAAAGGAGTCAAGGCAACAATATACTGACAAAACAAAAGTTTAAAGAACTCAAAGGGAAAAGAAAATCAGAACCAATGAAACAGAAACCCAGAGTGGAAGGACGCTTCTAGATTCCCTCCAGACACCTCAGCTCAGAGGCCTCCCCTAGATCCCAGGTCTCTTCAGTGGGAGGGAGCTGGCTTTTCATATGCCCATCTGTTGTCTCACCAAAGCAACTCGAGTCTTTCCATTCTGACTCAGTCCCTGCCTCATCTCCCACATTTAACTGGCAGCTTGGAAGTCCCATATGCCTTCCCACTTCACAGTGAGTTGAAATCGTTAGTATAACTCTTTCTGAATGGTTTAACTGGCTCCTCTCTAAAGAGAGGATAAAGATGAAAGATGGGAGGAAGGAAAGAGGGAATAATGTAAGCAATCAGATGTCCTGAGTGAAGGCTATTGGACCCTGACTGCTCATAGTCAGGGTCGAAGGAGAAAGAAGCTAGACTATTTCCCATCCAGATTCTTCTCTAAGTAGCCATGATGGCATGAGTAGATACGCAACTAAACCAGTTGCTCAAAAGTCCATTCTGGTTCAAGGAGTCATTGCTTCTTGGCCTTTTGGCTAAGTAAGATCGACTGTAGTATCTGATTTAAGGAGTCCTCATATATGTCAGAGTAGAATGGAGCTCCACAGACATATTGATGGTTGCTATTTCAGAAGGATATTTCGAGGCCATTCTTCCAAAGTACCTTTGAGTGGACCCAAATTTCCAAATATTTGGTTATCAGCCAAGTGTTTTAACCACCTGTATCAACCCAGGGCACTCAGAGATGTAACTAAAATAATGGCCTTGACTGACCTCCCAGCTCCATCACCAGCATTTTACCTCCAAGCCTGCATAGGGTTTCACCTTTATACATCACGCACAGTCCCTGGTCTGAGTTCTTTCCTTGGCTCTCTGGAGGTTCTCAGGGAGCAGCTTTCGGAGGTTATACAGGTGGTCTGGATAAAAGTAGGTCCATTCTGCAATACTACCATTGATATGAATGGGGCTTCAAAAAGTTTACAGGAAAGTACTCAAAGTAGGCTTGCATGGTAGTGGGTATGTTAACCTAAGATAGTGATTTCATTTTCTAATCAGCCTGATAGGACTGGCTACAAAATCACTGAACTAAAAATAAAAATTTAGGATCCCTCCCCCAAATTAAACATTACTAAAGCTTTCAATACAACAATGAAAAAACCCATTACCATTGAGTTGTTTGGGACTCATACTGACCCTAATTAAAAACAAAACCAAACAAGAACTCCCTACCATCGAATCAATGCTGACTCATGGTGACCCCCCTTGAGGATTCCAAGACTGCAACTGTTTATGGGATTAGAATGCCCTCTCTTTCTCCTGAGAAGCTGCTAGTGGTTTTGAAATGTTATCTTGAACACCATAACCCAGTGGTTGACTGCTACACTGTTAGGGCTTCTAGCTCTAGAACAGACAAAAGCTGCGTTTCTACATTTCCAAAGCTGTACAACTTACAAGTCTCATTCTTCTTCTGATGACCTTACTTTGCAGCCCAATACATAACCCAGGACTCCACAGGGGTTCCCAAATGGCAGAACACACACCAAGTCACGACAAAAGTTGCACACCTGGGAAAATAGTCTGAGGTGCCTTTTAAAAGCATGTATCACAGGCCTTAGATGATATGAATGTTTTCTCTCTCTCCCTGTTGCACTTTTTAACTCACGGGTTCTTTTTTTTAAATCTCATATCAAGCCTACATTCGTATTTACTCCTTATAGGCTGTTTGAGTCCAGAGTACTGTCGCAGCCACGGTGTCAGTCCGTCTTGTTCAGGGCCTTTGTCTTTCCCACTGCCCTTCTACTTACCAAGCAAGATGCCCTTCGCCCCAGACTGGGCTCTCCTGAGAACCTGTCCAAACTATCTTAGACAAACTTTTGACCCCTTTGCTTCTTTTTCACTTACTCATTTATTTAAGATCATTGTATTGGGGTCTTTTATGGCTCTTATAACAACCCATACAACCATTGTGTCAAGAACATATGTTGCCCTCATCCTTTACAAAACATCTTTCTCCTTGAGCCCTGAGTATCATCTCCTTGTTCTTTTCCTCCCTCCCTCACCATCTCACTCTCATGAATCATTGATAAATTGTGAATTATTATTATTTTCATGTCTCACACCAATTGCGGTGTCCCTTCACCCATGTTTCTGTTGTTTATCTGTGTGTGTGTGTGAGTTTGGAGGGCTATTATATGTCAATCATTGTGATCAGTTTTGCCTCCCTCCCCCCAGTTTCTTCCTATTCTCAAAGTATCATTATTCCCATTATCATTCCTGAGGGACTTATCTGTCTTGGATTCCATATCTTGAGAACTTTACCTGTACCAGTATACCTGCTCTGGTCTAGTCATATTTGAGATGTAGACCTGAAGGAGGAAGCATTAAAGAACTAGAGTAGGAGTGTCAAACTCAATTAAAATGAGCAACTTTGATTTTGTGATTTTACTCGTCTTCAGTAGTTAAAGGGTTAACAAGGGAATTGTGTGTACAGTATTGCCTTGATTTTCCCTAAGCTATTTTCTTCATAACAATGTTTTCTATTTTCATTTTATCTCAGAGCATCATTGGGCCCCCCAAATTGCCTCTGTGGCCTGCAGGCAACCAGTTGGACACCCCTGAATTACAGGAATGCTGTATTATTATTATTATTTTTTTTGCAGTTGGGTTTCTCACATTTGGGGAAATTGCAGGGGCCAACACATCCTCAGTGCAATGGGTAAGCCTCGCCTTGGGAAAACCACCTTTGTGATCATGGCATCTCCCCTGCCAGGTAAGTATTGGAACGCTATATGTTTTGTCCATGCTACACTACACCCTGCTGCCTTGTTCATTCCTTATGACTCTTCTGTGAGAGAGGGTCCAATTGTCTACAGATGAGCTTTGAGTCTTGTGTTAGTCTTGGTGGACTAGAACAACAAATTCATAAACATGCATGTGCATGTAAGAGAGAGTTATATAAAGGGTAATTGTACATTAAGAAACACACCAACCCCATCCAGTCCAAGGTCATAAATCCGATGTTAACCCATATGCTAAATACCCATCTCTAAGTCCTCTTCAGACTCTCAAAACACATGCAATGATGCCAAGTGCAGAATGACCACAAGCCATTGGGTAGAAAGTCTCTGGATCAGCGGTGTTTGAAGGATCTCAGCACTGGCAGGAGTCTCCCTGAAGCTTCTCTAGGTCCAGGTTTCTAGCTGCATCAGGGTAGGTCCATGGGTCTTCTTCTCCAGGATGTCTCAGGGAGCCATCAATTGAATGTCTCCAAGAGAGTGAATAGAGGTAATCTCCTGATTCCAAGAAGAACGTGTCAGAATTCTCAGAAGAGAATGCCAAGCTCTGAGGGCACAGAGGTTTCAGTGGCCATCTCCAGATTGACAGGCTAGACTCCACCCCTACACTCTTAATCCTCAAATTAATACCAGATTAGGTGACTGCCACAGGTCTCTGCTCAGGCCCTTCTCATTTGCATTGATGTGATTATTTGTTTTGGGTCTTCGGATGCCTGATACCTGATCCTGTCAAAACCTCGTGATCACACCGGCTGGTGGGCTTCTTCCATGTGGGTTTTGTGGCTTCCCTGCTACATGGCTACTTGTTTCTCTTCAAGTCTTTAAGACCCCAGATATTATATCCTTTATTAGCTGGGCACCATCAGCTTTTCACCACATTTGCTTATTAACCCTTTTTTGTCTTTGGTGATTGTGTCAGGAAGGTAAGCATCAAAGAACGCCAGGTTATTGAAACACAGTGTTCTTGCATTGATGGAATACTTGAGTAGAAGACCAATGTTGATCTGCAACTTAATATTTAACATATAAATACATGGACATACATCTATGTCCTTATTGTTATAGACATATTTACATATCTACATGCCTGTACTTATAATTTTATAACTGTTCTTTTCCTCATAATTCTTTTATTTCCTTTTACTTTCTTTTTGCCCACTATCATGTTTGACCTTCATTTGAATTCCACTCTACTCAGCCTTTATTTTAGATCACTTGTTAATTTTATTGTACCTGGGTTTGTTGGATCTTCCTTTCCTTTCCCCCAGTTTCTCTCTCCCATGTCTCCAGGAACCATCAGTCCCATTGTTTTCTTCTTGGAATTGCTTATCCTGCCTATCTTATATAGATGGACATGGAAAAAAAGAAAATCCCATAAATAGTTCCAGGTCACCTCCATCTCTTCTTGATTTGAAGAAATATCCTGGCTGCATTTCTTCCAAGACAATTTTTTTAAGTCCATCTTTCAATGTTCTTCCTCAGACCCATACATCAAATGCATTTGCTTCTTTGGTTCATTCCTTATTCAATGTCCCAATTTCACTCACATATGAGACATTTAAAAATACTATGAGCTGAGTCAGGTTCATGTTAGTCCTGAAAGCAACCTCCTTGATTATCAATATTTTGTTTTGTTTTGTTTTTTTATTTTGGGGGCATCACTGCCCTCTGGTGTTGGGAACAGGAGGCCCAGCCTTGCTGCTGGATTTGAACCTCCAACCCAGTGGGCTGCAGTCCCGCTCACACAACCACTACGCCACCGGGGCTCAGCGGATTATCAATATTTTAAAGAGGTCTTGTGCAGTAGATTTACCCAATGAGATGTACCCAACGTAATGTGCCATTTGATCCCTTAACTGAGTTTTCCATGAGCATTGATTTTGAACCCAAGTACGACAAAATTCTTCATCGCTTCAATCCAGGAAAACCTTGTGGGATAGTTCTACTTTCTTTTATAGGTCAGTATAAGTTGAATGAGCAGTGGGGATTCAAGGGTGGAATTCTTATCTGTCATGCGGGAGTCCCGGGTTTGATTGATTGCTCAAGCACCTATCACACAATCACCACTCATTGTTGAGTAGGCATTTGTGTATTGCCATGATTTTGACCTATTCAGTAAAGATACACACTAAAACAAACTAGGAAAAATGTCAATAAAAACAATGTGGATTATTCTTGCCCTACAGTGTATGAGGTTCTCATTAGTGAATGGATGACTCATCAGTAGCTAATGATAAGTTTTTAAATGTTTTGTTTAGTGTTATAAAAAATAACGCCTGAGAATGAACATGGGATCTGAGCCCTGTGTTTAAGATGTTCTCTATATCACCACATTTCCTATCTTTCTCTTTCGTTCCTTTTCATTTGTAAAGTAGAACATTAAAATCTTTTGAAGCTAAATTTATCAATCTAAATGTGCCCAGTGGCCTGTTTCAGAGGTTATTATCAAAGAAATCTGCCTATTTCAAACTAATAATCAATAAGCACATAGATAACCCCACCTGCACACTCTCCTCCATGGTTAGAGAGCTAATGAGTGATAACATTTTTTACGAATCAGCAACTCCACTGTGCTTTCATTATCCTTAGCTCACACTGTGTAGATGTGCAAATCCCTGTGGGCTGACCTTGATAAATGGTCTGTGCTTGTGTAATTTAGATTAGTTCAATAATTGTTGGAACGGAAGTCAGGTATCTTACTGGGGGTATTAAGCATTCACTCTCAAGACTTGGTGGCCTATAAGGAAGAAAAGGTCAGAACAAGGTCACTTCACTACTCTTGTCCCAGGCTGTGCTTACTCAAGTTGTCTGTGAGCAGTTTTCTGGAATCAATTACCTAGAAGCTGATTCAAAAGAGGGTCATGGACTGACTACCTACATTTTACTGAAGATCTGGTAAAATTGGCTAACCTTTAGAAAAAAGTAGAACACCCAGCCAAATTGAAAAGGTATTAAAAGTGGTCTGTGGCCTTTAGACATGACAAATGATCTGCTGTGGTCCTGTTTTAAATAGCTGAAAAGCCAAAATAAAAACTAGGTTGTTGACTTGTAGAGTCACAGCGTATTTTAGTAAGGTTGTTTTTGCACTTTGGTTTTGTTGACATGTTTCTAAATAGCTGTGGAATAGCACTGACAGCAAGTATGTGTAGGGATTACGCCAATATGAATCCTAGAGCTTGATTAGTAATTGTTTGGAACTGTGGTCAATAAACACCATCCCTTGAATTCCATTCATTAGATCAACAATTGCCTTAAGGGTTGAAGATCTACAATAATTGATCTATTTGCCTTTGCAGTCTCAGAGAGCTTCACTTAGTATGTTTTTGTTTGTTTGTTTGTTTTGGGGGAGCATCACTGCCCTCTGGTGGTCGTGGGAGCTACCCAGCTGGATTTGAACTGCCAAGCCCGCAGGCTGCAGTCCCATACTCAACCACTTATGCCACTGGGGCTCAGCCCACGTAGTATGTTTTATAGGCTGTTTCCATGAATATTATGGTAATTTTAATTCCAGTTCTCCTTATCCGGTTAAATCTCCCATTTGATGCTGCCTTTTCCCCTCAAGTCATGTGACTTCAAATGCCACCATGCCACGACTCTTCTCTTCTAAGCTGTCCTACCCACATTTTAGCGACTAATAGCCATATCTAAACCCAATCCCTCATGGCTATCAAGTTGATGTCAACTCATAGTGATCTTACAGGGCAGGGAGGACTGTTCCAGTGGGTTCCGAAGACTGTAACCCTTAACAAAAATAGAAAGCCTAGTTTTCTCTCCTAAGGAGCAGCTGGTGGTTTTGAACTGCTGACTGTGGTTAGCCACCTGATGCATAACCACTACACTTAGTTAACGGCATGTGGGTAAACAAGAGTTATGTCAACTGTGTTTTAAATGTTCTACCTTTTAAAAAAGATGAAAACCTTCATGGGTGAGGATTACGGTTAGGGTTTTGAGTTTCAAGTTATGGGGTAGGTCTAGGGGGGGTGGGGGTGGGAGGGAGAGAAAACCTCCATGTGGCCAGAAATTTTAAAAAGTTGAGGGGTACCTATAAGGCAAAACCAAGTCCCCTATCTCTCAGAATTTCAGACATCAACATTTCTTCCAAAGGCAATTTTCTCTTTGTTAGCTGTCATGAGTCAGTTCCACCTCATAGGGACTTTATGTAAAACAGTTCTACGACATCATGATTCAGGTGCTTCAATTTTTCTCTGGTCTTCCTCATTAATTATCCAAGTTATATATGCTTTTTGTTAAAGACAATTAAAAATATCATGGCTTGGATTTGGCTCACCTTAACCCTCAAAGTTCCTTTAAAATACTTTTTCAATAGTTAATATTTTTATTTAAATTTTTTTCAAAACCATTTTATTAGGAGCTAAACCAGATATCACACCAGTCAGTTTTACAATCATATCAAGAAGCATTGTACAATTGCTACAAAAATATATTCTTCCTTCTTCAACTCCATGATATCAGCTCCCCACGTTCCTGTCACTTTTCCTACCAGACCCACCAGAAATCCTTATTCTAGCTGTTGTTTCTATAGAGACACCTAACCTAGGTTTCATGTACCCAAAAGGACAAAAAAAACCCCAAAGAGTCAATAAGGCTACCAACAATGACAAAATACAACAGAGATAAACCCAATATTAAAAAAAATTTTTTTAAAAAGATCAAGTCCAAAGTTACCAGGAGGGAGATCAAATGACAAGGTTTCTTTTTAATAAAATAATTTTATTGAGGGTTCTTACAGCTCTTATAATAATCCACACATCATTTGTATCAAGCACATTGTGCATATGTTGCCACCATCATTTTCAAAGCATTTTCTTTCTACTTGAGGCCTTGGTATCAGCTCTTCTCTTATGAAAATATCAAGAGTGTATCACTTATCAAGGGTTCACTAGGATGGAAGGATGAGGAAGAGAAGGAAGTGACAAGGTTTTAATCATTCAAAGCATATTGTGTTTGATATGATTGAACTATTTAATGGTGAGATATCTGGTGGTGATTCAAAACAGTAATATTCACTGAAAATGTCAGACAGAGGTTTGCCAGAATAATAAGTATCTTAATACATAAGTAGGACAAGGAAGTAGTAAGTAAATGCTAGTTTGCCTACCAAGAGGACAACACTCTTGGTATAGCTGCCTTCTGATTCTTCTATCATGTAATTTCATTCTTAACTCCTCAGGTTATAGGTGTGTTTGAGGTAGTCTAGTTTACCACTGGGTTTTTAAACATTACATCTCTGGTAGGTGCTTTGGAGTGTGTTATGCACCTTGAAGTCTAAGATTTAATGATTGGCCTACAGGGGGTTCACAGAAACTTATGTGGTTTATTAGAAGCATATTTTCAGGCATCTCCTCTTCCCACTAGAAGGTTGTTTCTCTCCTCTCTTCTATCTACAGACACATTGTTGTCTGCTAGATGTGTATGCTTCCTTTCCTGGTTTGACTTTGATCATACTTGAGCATATGCTACCATTCTAAATGTCAGATTATAAGCTAATTCTTTTTGTTACAGTAACTCTGTATGCTACTTCTGTCTTCTTTTGATGCTTTCTGTGTCATTCAATATTTTGTCTATAGAATCCTTAAATATTTCAATTTGAGGTTTGACATTTTTCTTCATTTGTTTTCCAGCTTGGGATATGGTGAGTGTTCTTTTGCAGTTTTCTAATTCAAGGTCTTTGTATGTTTCCTTATGCTTCACTTTGTCTTTTTGAGCCGTCTTTTCAATACTGTTTTTCAGAAATTCACTTCATTATATTTCCACTTACTTCATTTAAGAGCAACTTAAATTAAAACTTCATTAAAAGAGCAATTTGTTCTTACATTTAAGAGCAAGTTTTAGAGCTTCTTCTGATGTCTAGGTTAATCTTTCATACCTTGTCAGTCTTTTAAAGAACCATTAGTGTTCTTCTTATATGATGCTCTTAATACTATGCTACAGTTCTGGCCTTCTGTCATGAGTGTTGAATGTATCAAATCTGTTCTTGGGATTATCTCTAAATTCAAGTGGGATATGTTCAAAGTCATACTTTGCCTCTTATGAACATGTTTTACATTTCTTTTTCAACCTGAACTTTTGTATGAGTATTTTCAACTTGAACTTATACGTGAGCAAATCTTCATTTTCGACTTGAGCTTGTATATCAGTCTATGTGTATTAAGGGACACCAACTCCAATCCAGAATTTTGTCAAAGCTATGTATTTAATTTTTTTTTTACAAAACAACCTATCACTTTCAAAGTAATCTGCTCTACACTTAATACATTGCCAAATCTGCAATTCCATTCTTGGAAACATTTTTCAAACTCATCTGCTTGGATGACAAACAGCATCTCTCTCATTTCTTTCTTCATCTCTTCTACATCATCCTTTGATCTTCCTCTGCATTTGAGGAAGCAAAAAGAAGTTGCATGGAGTGAGGTCAGATGAGTAAGGTACATGGGGCAAGAGAGACATTCTGTTTTTGCCCCAAACTGGAAGACTGAGATGGCTGTATGAACAGGTGCATTGTCATGGTGGCAAAGCAAGTCCCATTTGCCACAAATTAGGCTTGTTGTTGTTGTTGTTGTTGCACATAGTAATGCAATATTTTCAGAATCTCTAATTAGAAAGTCTGATCAATAATATGAACTGGTGGAACAAACTCCAAATGCATTATGAGTTGACATTTCTATCTGTTTGGGAAGTTGATGGATATCAAGAATGTTTTACCACTTTTGAAATGAGGAAACCATTTGTACACTTGTGTTTTTCCCCATAGTGTTGTCCTTGTAGGCTGTGTTCAACTCATAACAGGTTCTGTGACATTTTTCCCAAACAAGAAACAAAATTCTACAGCCTCACATTGTTATCGCATATCAGCCATTGAGAGAGAGAGATTTTAGCCAAACTGCTTTTACAAAAAAAAAAATTCACTGCGACCAGAGAAAATCTTCCTAGGTGATGCCACTGAGTGCACTGATTCAAGCATGAGTTGCTGGATGCTCACCTAGCAGTAAAAAAACGTGTACTACAAAAGCTCTGCTCTTTCCAGCACAATTCTGCTTTTTTTGGGGGGGGGTATCCCCTCATATAATGGTCTGTATCACAATTAGTCCCTGATCTTGTTTTGTCTGGTGATGATAGACTAGAGAAACAAATTCATAGGCATGCATATGGATATAAGGGAAAAGTCTATATAAAAGAGGAATGGAACATTGAGAAAGCATCCCAAGTCAGTACAGTCCAAAGTCATAAGAATGGTATTAGCCCAGATGTCCAATACCAGTCTAGAAAGTCTCCTCTTACTCACAAAGCACATATAGTAGAGGAGTCCCGTGGCTCCTCATTCCTAGGGTTCAGGATCCATCAGCAGTATCCATTGGTAGTGGGAGCAACTCAGCACTGGCAGGGGTCTCTCTATGGCTTTTCCAGTCCTAAAGGTCTGGTTCCATCAGAGCAAGCCCATGTGCCTTCTCCTCCGGCTCCTCCATTCTCCAGAAATCAGGATCGATCCACATGCTGTCATTTTGTCTTCTCAGTAATTCTTCTCTTGAAGACTCTGTCCAGTCTCCCTTCTCCAATTGGGAAATACCATGAAATTTCCCAGAAATCTCAAGAGAAAGCCATGCCACACAGATGCCTCACTGGCTACTCATTAGCTATCTTCAGATTGATAAGCTAGGCTCCACCCCTAGACTCCCAATCATGAAAATGACACGAGGTCATGACCGCCACAATAGTCAATTTGATTGCTATGTATTCCATATGAAGAATTTCATGTATATAGTCACCATTTATGTTCTTGATAAGAGGTATTTACAATGAAGAAATCGTTGGTATTGCAATCTTTAGCTTTCTTCCAGTCACTGAAGAACATTTTACAACTACAGATTCTTCCTCTTGGTTTCAAACTTATGCATTTCATTCATTTGTAATTATCAATTTGATTACAAAAAACTCTTCAAATTTTTCACCATTGGTTTCAGTGGTTGTGAATCTGAATAATAGTTGTATTAACTGGTCTTCCTTATAGGGATATGGATATTATCTTACCACATCCAGCATTGCATGTCAAGATAGATATAAAAGTGTCCTTTATGGTGTATATTGTTATTTCTTTGGATTTGGTCACTCATGTTAAATTATATGATTTTCCAAATCAAAATGGCCAGTACCAGTAATTTCAGCTCTCTAGTACCTTGTACATGGATCTGTTTCATTGTGGTTCCTTTTATTAAAACTCCCTACTTTCCTAGATCCATACTTCATAATCCCCTGGGTTCAGAATATTAATGTTTGTTTGCGGTGGATTCTTCTCATCTTGAGTCCATGTCCCAAGAGCAAATGAAGGTTATATGAGTTTTGCTGCATCCATATCACTAAGGTCAACGCTACGTTGAAATTGTAACTCATTCCCAGTCATCTTTTGAGTGTCTTCCAAACTGAGGGGCTCACCTTCCAGTCCCTCAGGAATGCTACATGGGTAACTGGAATGTTTTCAGTGGTTAACCCATCCGAATTAGGAAGTGATCAGGAGAGTCTATTCCTTCTTCTTAGCCTTTTCTTGAAACAGGTTTGGAACCTCCACCAAAACGTATTCACAATGAGTGACCCTGCTGGCATTTTAAATACTGGTAACACAGCTTCTAGTAACACAGAAACATGTAATTCACCACAAGACACACTGTGGTTAGCTACCGTCAAGTTGGCACTGACTCATCATCAGCCATGCACAGTGGAATGAAATGCTGCCTCCTGGGGACCTGACCGTTTTGATCCACAGTGTTTTCACTGCAGAGTCATTTGCAGAAGCAAATAGCTTATTAGGCATTGCTTCTTTATGGACACAGCCAAACAGTTTGATAGCTTGGCATGATTGGATTTTTTTTTCCAAGTCTCTGAAATTAAAAAAAAGTTCTATAGCTGGAGATTGGCTGAAAAGAGAGAAAACTAACTCCTCAGATTTTTAGGGACTGTGTCAATGCTGGCTAACCATTCCAGAAAAGTAG
This sequence comes from Nesogale talazaci, assembly GCA_004026705.1. Classification (NCBI taxonomy): domain Eukaryota; kingdom Metazoa; phylum Chordata; class Mammalia; order Afrosoricida; family Tenrecidae; genus Nesogale; species Nesogale talazaci. Next base: position 80,627 of record PVJH01006958.1, read on the forward strand.
AAAGCACAGCCAAATGCCAATGGCTGTAAAACTAACTCTGTAGTCTTTATATTTGAAAGCTAAAAATATATATTTGACTTTCTTCCAGCAATGATTGAAGTCAAATTTCCTTTAAGTTTATTTATTTTCAGCAGGATAAGCACTATATTTTAATAATAAAGGTAATCATTAGGCAGCAATTTAAGAAATACAGTTTCATTATTAAACTTTAAGGGAGAGTACATAATATTCTACACAATTAAAATCCAAGACCTAACATTTCTACACTTCAGAATCTTTGTTTTAACACAAAGTGAGCAATGAATGCATAGAGACTGGGTTCTAGCAGCCCCGTTTATTTTCTCTTGGTTTGTACAAAGTATGTATCTTTGGGTGGAGCAAGCTGGTACTTGGTAAACCCAGGTCCTTTCCCCTTTGACTTTCTTCTTGTTTTGATCCTTCCTTGTCATGTATTTCAGAAAGCCCTTTTGGCTCCTCGAGGACCTTGTGTGTTCGATGCATATATTCGTTATTTTGCAAGAATCATGCATCTACATTGTTTGCAACAATGCTAGTAGTATCCCCCAAAATACTGTTGACACTTCCATTTTTCCAGGTTAAGACTGGCACGACATTCCACTTGGAACAGTGCTCATTTCCCTGCTATTCATAGTATCATTGTTCTTTTAGAATCTCATGTATGTGGCCAAAGGAACAACTCCATGTTTTCTAAAAGCCCCAGAACATAAAGTGGGTGCCTCTGCTCTTTCCCTTTGTGTTCCTTAGTTTTATGAATTGTTGAAAGATGACAGTTGTCATCTGAGAACTTACTGAATGTATCCATTAATCAACCTTCTCTTCATTTTTTGATGCATTTTCACTGTCTACAATTTTGATACAAGGAATTAAGCTGCAATGTATATATACTTATTTCTCCAATTACCCACCTATTCATCTAATTGAATGATCTATTTCTTCATCTACCAATATGAAATGCCATATTCATCATGAATTACTTGTTTCTGCAAGGATTATAGGTATGGTCTAAATTTCTGCTGTAATCCAATGAACTTCTATTTATTCTTAATGCAAAGAATATTTTAGCTGTGATTTCATGATATATTTTTATGCCTACCTATTATTCTTCTCATGCTGACTTTCATGCCTAATTGTGCATGCATATTTTAACATTTTAATTGTACAATTATTAAGTCCACTGAAGTCCTATTAATTTTAAAGGAATTAAAAATAGACAATGACAAATATTTATCTCTAAAACATGTCTTTACACTGGTTTCCTTTATCTTCCTAAGAAAAAATTCTAAGGTTTTCTTCACATAAAATCTAAAATTTTTAAAAGTTTTTGTTAATGTCTTTTTATTGCTGTTATACACTGGGTAACTCCTTTCATTGCATTTTCTAATTGGCTATCGATTGTAGAAAAGCTATGCCTTTGTATATATTAATTTTGTAGCTAACTGTAATTTTGAACCTAGCAATTTCTAAAAGTTTCTATTGATTACCTTGATTTTCTAATAATATGGTCACATAATAAACTGCATATGTGCTAGCTAATTTTACATCCTGCTTCATATCTCTTATTCCCCACCCCACCCACCCCTATTTTTATTCACTGTCTACCTCTTCCAGAGCAGTATCAGTCTAAAGAGTAATAGTAGGTAGATGCAGGTTATTTTAATGATGGTCACTTCCTTTTATTTGTAGGATAATTGCTTGCTAGGGGCTGGAAAACAAGCTGTGTTACTGTGGTTGTTGCCTGCTCTCCATCCAGCCAGTCCCTGAATCATAGTGTCTCCATACACAATGGAATGAACTCCTGCTGGCTCCTACCATCTTTCAAATTGATTGCAAATACATTGAAATCTATTGGATTTTCACTGGCTGACTTTCCATGTGGATCTCCGGGTCTTTTATCATCTCATTTTGGAAACCTCACTGAACAATCTCCAACATCAAAGTAACACAAAAGCCTGCACTGATAGACAGGTGGTGACTCTGTGTGGTGCACGCTGACTGGAAAGTCACCTTGGTCTGCATGGAAGGCGATATTCTACCACCAAGCAACTATTCCCTCTCTACACCATTTCAACCAGTTACTACCTGGTATTTCCCACAATCTTATCTTTGCAACTATAAGAGACTATCAAGACACAGCAGATAGTACTGAATGTTTTCTGGATAGTAGAAAGGAAAGAAGATTTGAAATTATGGAGTTCCAATAAATATTTTAAAAGATCAGTTTTACTTCTTATGTGTTTAACTTTGTTATCCTATACATTAACTTTAAAATAAAAAAATATATTCTCCTATGCACCCATTTACCCTCTTGTAGATTTTGTTGCTGACATTTAGTCATATTATTATGAGTGAATATTTTGGTAAAAGATGTAGAGAGAAACATGAAAGAGGAGACATATTAAGGAAGATAAACTAGATTTAAACATTTTAAAAGTGCTCACTCTATGACCAACACCACATTTTACATATATAACTTATATGCACAAAAACATAAGACATAAAATGCAACCTCCAGACATTTTCCCAATGCCTAATGGACTGTTATAAAACATAAAAACCAAGAATCCAGGAATTATTTTTTTAGTTTCCCATAAAACTTTATTAATCATGACAGATCCCTAAAAATACGAAAAAAAATGTCATAAAAGCTTCATTATCATTTCCTTGCAATTCTAATTCTAGCACTATCAAAGTGAACAGCTGAATGGATTATATGTGTCTTAAAATATGACTTAACAGTCCACGGAGAATAAGAAATCAATCTATGATCTATCCCAAGAATGGCCCTTCACCTAGGAGAGAATATTTCTTCCTGTAATGTCAACTCATTTCCTTATTCAACTTTTGAAAAACTGATTATGGACATAATTTATGAAATTTTTATTACTATTTTTATTTTACACATAAGAACAAGAGAGCTTGCAAGCAAGCGTATCTGACTTTCAAGTCTACTGTTAATACAGTTTACACAGTCTCCAGATGTTCTACAAAGTGAGTTGAACTGAGCCCTCTGCACTGCTGTGTGGACTATTTAGCTGTTATAGCCCTTCTCACTGTATAAACATCTATCTATCTATCTCTATCTATCTATCTATCTATCTATCTATCTATCATCTATCTATCATCTATCTACCATCATGTGTCCAGGTTTCATTTTTCTAGGGAATTCTGCCTAACACATGTGCAATCCTCACAATTACTCCTATGCCAGATTCCATTATTGTAGCCACAGTGTCAATCCATCTTGTCAAGGATCTTCTTATTCACTGTCCCTTTACTTTACAAACATTGATCTGTCTCTCCTGACAACATACTCAAAGTCTAGACATCCTTGCCTCTAAGGAACACTCTGACCTTACTTCTTCCAGCAAAGATCAGTTTATCTTTTAATTATAGATGCTATAATATAATATAATTCTAAAACACAAGTAGCAAAACACAAAACTTTATACAAGATTTTATGAAAAACAAACAAAATTAAATTAAAACCTGCTTTTCATTGACTACTTCACCCACCCCCCTCCAAAAAAAAAAGTACGATGGCTACCAACTGGTAGAATATCTTTGGGGACCATATAACCAAAGAACATCTAATCACAAAAATATCTATTTAAAACTTTGACATTTAGCCATGATGCTATCATAAGAATGGTTTGAATAGACATATCACCAAAGAGAATATTCAATTGGCCATCAAACCCAAGAAAAGATGCTCAGTATTAATAGCCATCATTGAGATATCATTGTGCTCCCACCAGCATGACTGGGATAAGAAAAGAAAAGTCAAGAAAGCAAATAACTATAAGCATGGAATAAATTTTGATGAAGATGTAGGGAAATTAGAACCGTTATCCACTATGGGCAATAAAGAAGGCAAAATGGTACAGTTGTTGTGGAAAAAGTGTGGCAGTGCCTCACAAATTAAAAATAAAACTGCCATATGAGCTAACCTAGCAAGTCCACTCTTAGGTTTACATAACTGCAAAACTTGAAAGCAGAGCCTGAAACAGAAACCTTTAGCCAATGTTCATTTTAGTCATTGTCACAATAGCCAAAAGGTGGAAGCAACATGTTCATTAATAGGTTAATAGCTAAACAAAAGCTGTACATGTATATAAAGGAATACTACTTAGCCAGCAGTAGGCATGATGCCTTGATACCCACTGCAATATGAGTGGAGTTTGAAGACATTATGGTGAGTGAAAGAAGTAAATCACAACAGGAAAAATATTGTATGACCTAAATTAAATAAAAGTAAAAGAAAACATTAAGTTTTACATGTAAACACAAGTTTACCAGTAACAGGTTTCTGAGTGGGGGTCTTACAAATTTGCAAGCAGATGTCCAAACCATGACAGTTGGTCCCTATTTTCCTGGAGCAACAGATGAAGAAGGAGAGTCAGTAAGAGGAGAAGGGTATGATATGTGTTGCTCCCTGCCTTCATGAATAACTACTTCCCTTGCCATGAGACCAGGAGCATTGGATTATATCATGGCTGAACATTGAAATCAGATATTCCATAAAATAATCTTGATTAGAGATGTGCCAGATAGAGAGGAGTAGGGTGCAGAATAGAATTTAAAATTCTAATAGACTTTAGGCCTTCTGTAGCCATGGAGAGTGCTGAATGAAACTTTGGAATTACTGCTCTGAAATAACCTTTAAATCTTAAACCAAAAATATTCCCTGAAGTCTTCTTAAAAGCAAACAATAGACTAATTCAAGTAGTAAAGTACCTGCTGTGGCAGTCACTTAATCTGGTGTTAATTTGAGGATTTAGAGGGTAGGGGTAGAGTCTAGCCTGGCAACCTGGAGATTGCCAAGGAGACCTCTGTGTGGGCATGGCTTTCTCCTGAGAATTCTGGAAAATTTGACTGTATTTTCCCCTTGGAGATGAGGAGCTCAGTTCCTTGGAGACGCTCTACTGACAAGTCAGACTTCCTGCATGCGAAACATCCCTGAGGGGAAGCAACATGCTAGAGCAGTCACGTGCAGACCCCCGCCAGCTCTGAGATGCTTACCCATTGACATTGTACCCACTGCCCCGTGATCTTCCTGCGATTGGCAATTATTTCATGTATTTATTTTATGAGTCTGCAGTCAAATACTCTACCACTGAACTACACCCCTTTGTGAATCTGAATTTGTGGATTGCTGTGGGACATATGGGCTAATATCGGACTTGTGGCTTTGATCTGGACTGGGCTGGGATGTTTTCTCAATGTTCACTTTCTCTTGTATAGAAACCTTTTTCTTATTCACATATGCGTGTTTATGTTTTTTCCCCTCTAGTCTACCCAGACGAACACCTCTGTCTTGTTCATTATTTGCTCAAATTGCACCAACCACCATTTATCAGTTTGTCATACTCTTGTGGGTTGTATGCTGGTGTGGTGCTGGAAACTATGTCACTGATATTTCAAATGCCAGCAGGGTTATATGAAATAAACAGGTTTCAGCAAAGGTTCCGCACTGAGCAGACAACAAAGAAAAAATATCAGTTGCCTACTTTGGAAGAAGCAGCCACTGAAAATCCTGTGCAGAGGCCTGAAACACTGTCAGAGCCAAAGGCTTCATGATTACAAGCAGAACATTGTTGCTGATGGTGCTAGAGGAAGAGTCTTGCTGGTCCCTGGTGCTTACAATATAGGCAACTGTAGAGGAGCTGCTTTCTCCAAGTGGAGTTGACCATGCTTATGGGAATGGAGGATCGCCTGTGGTAGGATAGTTTGGGTATCTTCATCTGCTGATGGAAAACAACTCAAAGTAAGAATAGCTTCAAAAACCTGCTGAGGACTGGAACTTGAAATGTGAAATATAAGAATTAAGAAACACTGGAAGTCACCAAACATGAAGTGGAACACATGCAGATGGATATCCTATCTATTAGTGAACTGAAATGGACTGCTATTAATCATTTTGAATCAGAGAGTGACATGGCTTACTATGCTGGCACTGATATAATTAAATAGAATGCGATTCCTTTCTTTGTCAAAAAGGACATTTCAAGATCAATCTTGAAGGGCAATGCAGTCTGTGATAGGATTATATCTATTCGCCTTCCAGGAAATCCAACTGAAGTTTAGTAACCAAACACAAAAAATAATGATGAATAAATTAAAGAATTCTATCAATATCTTTAGCCTGTAATTGATCAAATATGCTATAAAGATGCATTGATAATGATTGTTGATTAGAATACAGGAAAATATGGACTTAGTGACAGAAACAAAGTTTAAGATCACATGATAGAATTTTGCAAAACCAAAGACTTTTTGATAGCAAATACCTCTTTTCAGACAACACCAGAAAACAATTGTAAACTTGTATTTCTCCAGATGGAATACACAGAAATGAAATTGACTACATCTGGGGATAGAGACAATGGAGAGGCCCAGTATCAGCAGCTAAAGGCAGACCAGGGACTGACTATGGTATAGACCATCAATTGCTCATATGTAAGTTCAGGTAACACCTGAAGAAGATTAATGCAAACCCAGCAGAGTCAAAATACGAACTTGTAATATTATCCCATCTGATTATCAAGAACACCTCAAAAATAGATTTGGTGCATTTAACACTAAGTACAGTAGGAAAGAAAAAAAGATCAAAGTGGATGTCAGAAGAGACACAAACTTGCTTTTAATCATGTATCAGCTAAAGTAAATGGAAAAATGATAAACTCAAATAACTGAAAGGCAAAATTATATACTATAATATAATGTGGATAAAACCAAACTAGAGTTAGACAACCTAAAAGGAAGGACACTGTCAGTATATTTTAAACTGAAAGATCTCAAGAAAAAAATTAAGCCTTCAATTACAATACGGAAAGGTTCTACAGGAAAACTATTAAATGGCATAGGAAAGATCAAAGAAGATGGAAAGAATACAGAGTCATTGTATCAAAAATAACAAGTCAACATTCCACCCTTTCTGGAGGTAACATATGAGCAAGAACCAGTGGTGCTTAAGGAAGCCGTTTCAGCTGCACTGGATATATAAGCTAAAAGCAAAGCGACAGGAATTGCTGGAATACCAGTTGAAATGTTTCAGAATGCGGAAGAAGCATGGGGAGCACGCACTTATCTATACCACTCACTTATCTATACAACATAGCTCCTTGGCCAACTGACTGAAAGAGATCCATATTTGCAATCATTCTAAAGAAAAGGCATTCAACACAATGTTCAAACTATAGCACACTGTAATTTGCATCACATGAAATACAATATTGCTGAAGATTCTACAATTAGGATTGTAGCAGTAGATTTACAGGGAACCACCAGAGGTTCAGGCTGAATTCAGAAGAAGACAAAGAATAAGTAATATCATTACTGATGTCAGATGGACCTTGACTCAAAGCAGAGAATAACAAAACAATGTTTGAGTTTTATTGACCATGCTAAGGCATTCAGCAGTGTGGAGCATAACAAACTAGGATAAGAATGGGGATTATCAAACACTTCATGGTGCTCCTGCAAAACTTATACATAGATCAAGAAATAGTTGTGTGACCAGAACAAGGGAACATTGCATGGCTTAAAATCAGTAAAGGTGTGTGTCAGGGTTGTATCTGCTCACCATACTTACTCAATTTGTATGCTAAGCAAACCATCAGTGAAGCTGGACTAAATAAAAAAGAATATGGGATCAGAATTGGAGGAAGGCATACTAACAATTTATGACATCAAGATGACACAACTTTGCTTTTTGAAAAGGAAAACTTGAAGCATTTGCTCAAGATCTCTAATACTCCCAATTTCTGATCCCAAGTTGGAATGGCTCTGAATTTTCAAGAACCTGCATAGTCTGACTGCAAGCTGTCTATCCCGTGTTAGCTTCACCTACCACTGCTAGCCTTTTCCAGCACATCCTACACTGTTCATAGCACATTCATGATATGTTTCACCTGTCGTATCCATTTCTATTTGGTAAATTCTCTCCTGATTTTCAGAATTCCAATCATCCTGATAGACTGACCTCTTTGCAGAGCTTGTGTTCTTAAATCCATCACCCTCTGAATCTGCTCAGTTGTACTTCCCTATTTTCCAGAAAAATGCTCTCCAGCAAGACCCCTCAGATTATTCTAGTCCACCCCACATTTCATCCCTGTGTTTTTCCATCCCTGTATCTTTCCATCCCTGTATTTTCCCTAATTCAGTTTGTATCTGCATTGATTAATATCTGCCTCTGTCGCTGAACTCCAGGCTCCAAAAGGTTAGTGGAATTTTTATTTTAAGCTCTATTTTATGCCAAGGGACTGGCACATTCTTGGCATTTAATGAATACCGTGAGAATTTCTAGGGGCAGAATTGACTCAATAGAGTGAGTTTTAAAATTTGGGGTTTTTTGTTAGTTCGTTTCCCAAATGAATGACAGTATTCATTTTTCGAAGGCTCCTTATATTTTGTGATGTTTTTGCTAGTGTCTTATTTTTGTTTTCTTCATCAAACTATAATCATCTTAAATGAAAGGCCATTCTGAATACCTTATGCAACATTTTTATGGTGCTAAGAATATAGTTGGTGATTTTTTCCCCTGTTTTAACTCTGGAACATCTTTCACTAACCACTGCAGTCATATAAGCATTGGACTGCTAAATACAAGGTCAGTAGTTTGAGCCACCAGTTGTTCTCCTGGAGAAAGATGAAGTTTTCTGCTCCTGTAAACATTTACACAGCCTCAGACACCCTATAGTTTTGGAATGGACCCAATGAAAGTCGGTGGGGGGACAGTACCTATTAAGGGTCAGGTGCTGGATCATGAACAAGGTAGGCACTTTGCCAGTCTTCACAAGGAGCTCACCACTGTGGTTGACTCAGTCTTGTGCATATTAAATAAAAAACCTGCATGGGTCTTGCTTAGGGAAGCCCAGCGATGTGACACACAATGGATGCCACAGTTGGTCAAGATAAGCTTCTGAGAGGAAGTGACCCGTAAGCTAAGATTCTTAGCTAGAGCAGTAGTAGCGACAAAGTGAATGGTGCTCTCCTCCAGCCATCCAAATGCTTCAAGCGAGAAGAGTCACCTGAGGCCCATGGCTGTGTCAAGTCTTTTAAAGAGCTGCAGCTCCCATCTTTAAGTTGGATATATTTCCATTAAATCACATGGATTTCCTGAGCAAAGTTAATGCTCTTCATGATGCAGGCAATTTTTCTAAAATCAATGAGTCCATTCCATTAATTATATGACCTGCCAAATACTTGATTCAGAATAAAATGTTCTGAATTGAATATCAGTATTTCCACAGCAGGTAGAATTCTATAATATAATTACTAGTGCTGATGATCTTTGATCTGAATTAATATAAAAAAGTAAACTTAGGAGAATAGTACATTAAGGCCTTCAGTAAGTCTGCCATTCAAGGAGCAATGGAAAGATCACTATTGTTTACTAAACGCATATTGTGCCAGGCACAATCCTTCCTTACCATTTTCAAAACTCCACTGAGGTAAGTATTATGCTATAAGCTAAGGTTTTAAAGCATGTAAGCCATTTATAGAGGGGTTGATCTGAAACAGAGGGTGATCTCTTCATGGAGCTTATGTTCTTAAATCCATCACCCTCTGAATTTGGTGAATCATACTTTCTTATTTTCCAGAAAAATGATCTCTTAGAAGACCCCTCAGATTATGCTAGTCCACCCCGCATTCCTTTGGTGTTTGCATCTCTCCCTGTACTTTTTTATAATACATAGTTTGTACATGTACTGATTAGTATCTGCCTCTGTCACTAAACTTCAGGCTCCAAGAGTGACATTTTTATTGTGACATTTGTATTTTAAGCTCTATTTTATGCTCAGGGATTGGCATATTCTTGGTCTTTAATCAATACTTTGAGAGTTTTTAGGGGCAGAATTGACTCAATAGAATGAGTTTTTAAATTTTGTTTCGTTTTTTGTTTCCCAAATGAATGACATACCACATCAAGCAGTAGGAAGAAGCAGGGGACTTAAGAGTGGTTGATTGAAGACACTCTTGGTAAGAACAACAAAGTCTCAGAGAAAGGGAGGGAGGTGATGTAGGTGGTTCTCCCAACACAATGGTTGTTTGAGGCTTTCCTTATAATGAGGGATATTCTTGAGTAATATTTTACCACTTACAAAATCACAATAAAATTGTAATGTGTAAAGAAATTGCCAACACAAATACTTTAAATCTTGGGTTCAATTGAATAAGGATAATTATATAAAGTTAGGTTAAAGGTAATTTAGAGCTACACACTCACAAAATCATGATGCCATTATGATACAGAGTGACCTTATCTGTCAGATTGCACCTGCTTCCTAGGGTCTCTGACACAGTAAATCTTTCCAGGAGCAGAGTTCATCTTTCTCTCTTGTAGCTGTGGGGTTGGTGGCTTCCATTTGTTGATCTGGCAGTTAACAGATCAGTGTGTAACCCATTGCAACCCCAGAAATTCTTTTAGAAGTTAGGAATATTATAAATCCTCTAGTACCAGTGAAAACTTCACACACTCACTGATGCACACACACATTTCACTGAAGTAAAATGCTTTAAATAGGATATAATTATTTTTACAGCAAATAAAATTCTAAGAAGTGTGTGGTTATGTGTGTGTGCATGCATGCAATTTAACTTTGTTTTTATAATCCCCTTGCTGAAAGTCGGTTCTGTCTCAAAAGTTTCACGGGCTTATGCCCATCATCCTGAAGACGATGGTATTAATTATAATTATGCTGGGGCTATATCTTTTAACTTAGCTTACAATAGCAATCTTCGGAACAATGGCTGCTGTCATATTATTTTACAATGTCCAAATTATTCTTAAACAATAGTTCATTTAGTTTTGTGCTCATTCAACCCACCCCTCTTGTCCCATAAAGAACAATCTCATTTAATCTAGCGCAAGACTGAATCCCTTCCTTTAAGTCCAGAGACATTGCTAGCAGACATAAACTGCTGTGCACAAACATATTCCATGTCTGCATACTAAATAAAAGAAGGTTACAATAAGTTTGTGTGTGATAGATTTCACCTAGTGACCCTTAGCAGCAGTGTCATTGTTGCTTTGAGAAAAACTGAGGTCCACAGAGGCTAAAAGCACGTGTCTAGTCTACCTGAACCGCTAAGTGGAATAATTAGTTCATATACAATGAAGAGAAAAGTGACTACTCCATCTACTGTCATTAACAAAAATTGTGTGTGATTCATAAGAAAAAACGACTATTCCTTGGGACACCTTCATGCTTGGTAGGTGCTCACACATAATTATGGAATAAATACCTATGTTTATAATTAGCTAGATGTATTTTGGCAGCCCAAGTAAAACCCATGCATTCAGGTGACAGGAGTAAAAGACATTTCTGACTTTCTCTTTTTCTTCCCAGTAATCCATGGGTTCATTCACAAGTGTCCCTGAACACTGGTGGGGGGAGGGGGTCTCAGGCTGCTCTGGGGGATTGATGAGTGCTAGCTGACACAGTCTGATCCTGGGAAGCTCCTTCCTCAGGGGGAAGAGAAACATCCTGTGTACAAGATAGCATCAGGCCTGCAGAGGGGTAGAAATTGTTACATTCTACAGGAAACTTAAAAGACAGTCAATATTGTCCATTAAATTTCAATGAAGTTCTCTACATCATTAATTCATGAACAATTACTCCACGGTCTAAACTAGCCACATTTAAGTTTAAACTGACAAGAGGTTCCCTCTTAATTGTTAACAGCTCTTTAACATTTTGGAGTGAAGGCTACACATAATGGAGACAAAAATGCAGCCCTGAGCAGATCAGCAATGGACTTGAAATTAATGTCAGGTGGTGATGGTCTTACCCCAAAGATGTGGCTCTCGGCTTACAACCCATCAGAGTTATTAAACCTGACAAGTATGTCAGAGGATCTAATACCTCATGTGACAAGTTCTGATTTGGCACCCATAATGCTTTATTTACTTTATAGTGTTAGCTTCTGTGGAGATTAAAAAGACGTTTAGCTGATCAAAGAGCTTGAATGGGACCATTTATGCAGCTTACCAGCTGGTGTGTGTATGAATTGGGGAATTACAGTCTCTCACGAGGAGGAACATTGGAGTGCGATTAAAAGCCTTTCTGTGGACCAAAAGAAAACACTCAAGTGGCCACATCTGGAAACAAACTGACCCCTTCCAAAATGGTGTGGTTCTGAACTTTAGGTGGGCCCTGGCTACTCAGGAATCCAAGCATTTGTGGTTGGATAAACAGTGCTTTTCCACTCACAGTCCACCAGAAGTACTGATGGTGGTTTTAGAAATGCAGAATAGTAATACCAGCTTACAGCCACACAAGGAAATAGTGTGACCGTGTGGCTGCTGTGGTCAGGAGGTTTCCTTCGCCGGGCAAGTGTGTGGCCACCACAGAGGAAGTGACAACATGATGGCATCTTTGCCAACCTTCCATGGGCCCAGGGTTTTGGTACCTCACCTGATGACAAATGGTAATACTCGTGTGAGAATACCTATTAACATCAGTGAGTATCTAATTCAAGTCAGTGTCTTAGACCTGTCCCGATCTAGTCACCATCCTCCTATGGAAATGAGTCACTTGAAGGGTGTACATTAGACTTGAGATACACAGGGTCACGATGAGTTGGAATGGACACAAAGGCAAACAAAAACAACCACCAGAGTGTAAAATATACATACAGAGTTTGGATAATAAAAATATATAAAATGTCTCATTCTAAATTAAGCACATGTTGAGATGACTATTTGGGGATATACTAGTCTTAAATAAAATATCATTGAAATTAAGCTGATGTGTTTCTTATGTGATGACCATTAGATTTAATATTACAAATGTGTATTTTCGTCAATACCGCCGTGAAGGACAAGTGTGTAGGAGGCTATTGGGGCAGGACTCAAAATAGTGCAGTTAGAATGTTCTCTTTAAGTGATGCAAAAAGTTCATAGTTTAACATTTTTTTAAAGGTTTGGGTCATTCTTAGGATAAGCATTTCTCCTTGTATTATGATGGCCTGAGTGTTGCCATGATGTTGAAAACGATGCCAACTGCTCTTTCCCCTATCAGTAAGTTGATCCACCATGGACGGGTTCGGCTGAGTGTTTAGATTAAAGGAGACTAGGGAGAATGCCTGGGGGTCTATTTCTGAAAGTCATCCATGGAAGATTACAGGGATCTCAGCAGTCTATTGTCTGATATGGTGCTGGAAGATGTAAGTTGGAAGACTGTCCAATTACATATTACTGGCAACAATGAACCACTGACCAAGGAGATCGGGCCACAGTTCTGCTGTTCTGGGTCACTATCAGCTGGGACCAAGAGGAGTGCAGCAACTCAAAGACTTTGTCTTTGTTATGCCTCAACAAGGTTCAAGACCGCCTTCTTCTCCTTTTTAAAAAAAAATCATTTCATTGGGGGCTTGTACAACTCTTCTTCCAATTCACCCATTGTGTCGAGCGCATTTGTACATTTGTTGCCATTGTTATTTTCAAACCATTTCTTTCTACTTGAGTCCTTGGGATCAGCTCCTCATTTTCCCCCGCCATCCCCGATCCCTTCTCTCTCATGAATCCTTGATAACTTAGAATTTTTATTATTTTTTCCTATATTACACTAACTGACGTCTCCCTTCACCCACTTTTTCTGGTGTCCATCCCCCTGGGAGGGGTTATATGCAGATCATTGTGATCCGTTCCCCCTTCCTCTCCCCACCTTTCCCTTACCCTCCTGGTATTGTTACTTTCATTATTGGTCCTGAGGGGTTTCTCCATCCTGGATCAGTATCTTTTTCTTAAAACAAGCTTGAAACTGTTTCATAACAACTTTTAAGTATTTTTAAGACAGGTTTCTTGTTTCCTTTGAGACCTTTCTTTAGAATTTTTTTTGTGTCAATTTCTCTTGAAAATGTTCCATTTTGTGTGTGTTCTTCTGAAGGCACTGTGTCTAAAACAGAACTCAGTTCTGGATAAATGTGGATTGACCGGTTCAGACTCAAATTCTCAAACTCACTACTGTCAGGAGATTTTGACTTGTAGCAACCCAATAAGTCAGGATAAAGCTGTCCCTGTGAGTTTTTGAGCCTGGAGTTCTTTACTGGAGTTGAAAGTTTGGTGTCTTCTGTGGAGTTGCTGGTGGTTTTGGACAGCAGCCCTTGTGGTGTGCACCCCAGAGCTACATGATGACCTCCGACATTTAAATTTCAATCTCTTTCAATGGAGTCCATGATCTCATTAGACTTGACCTGCCAGAGCACGGTATTAGTTCATGGGGAGCAATATTCCTTTGCATACCCATTGCTACTGCTAGATTCCTCTGTTCTGCTTGAGTTTGCTTTTGCAGCACGCTTACTGTTGATCCCTATGTAATGTCTTCTTTTGTGAGTTCATAATGTGTTTCTTCCACTTTCTAGAGTTGTGGTGCTCAAAATATTTTCCACCTTGTAACCGGAGAGAGGTTTGACCTGAATCTTCAATCAAATGGAAGGCTTTCCGGTTGAGATGTCTTCATAGTTCTTCCTTTAACCATCTCTTTTACAGCTGCTTCGTACCTCTCCCGTGCTCCCATGGACGTGCTCTGAAATTAGGATTCTGAGAAATAAAATGTGTATCTTGATCTATCAAGTTATGTTTGGCTCATTTCTGATTTCATTTTTGGTCCTTAAATTCCTTAAACAACTCTCCCTGATTTCAATCATCATTGGTACAAGATGTCATTCATATACTAGGAAACTTTGTCTCTGACTTTTCCTTTACCTCACTTTTTGTGAGTTTTTTAATAGTCTCCTAAGTCAGTATTTAATTTGAAGGCAGTGAGTTATGTTGTGTGTGTATGTGCTTTACTGCTTTGATAACAAGAAGATACTTGTGTTCCAAAAAAATTCAAGAATTCCCGAGAGATAAACATGTTGAAATGGTAACTAACAGGCTGAATATTGGACGTGGTTTGTCCCAGTTCCAGTCATAAATATCTTTTAGATATAGATTTTAACACTGACTATACCTTTTGCTTTGCCTGGCTAGAATTTTCCATTGTGTCTGGTTTGTGATGCTAATTTTGTACAAGAAACCAAATAAACTATATATCAAAGTGAAGGGTTTTCTCAAAGTGCTGTTTACATATCGGCAGAATAAAACATATTGTTTCTGTAAAGCTTCAGATCCTAGAATTGCAAGCATTAACAGTGCTGAAATTGTTGGTAGTTTTCATCACCCACGACAAATAAAGTTCATTTAAACCCCATTTGAGTCAGTGTACAATTACAGAAGACGTGCTGCATGCAGTGCTTTAGTTAAATGATGACAGTCTGAAAATTATTGTGACAATACTGAGATCGCAGTGATGGTTCTTGCCTTCACGTGTCTCCCAGTCCATTATTTTGGAATTGCCGAAGGAATTTCAGTGTGACAGGTCCAGGAAATATCAATTTTCATGTTGGGAATTATCAATCAGATGCTAATACTTTTGATGAATTAAAGAACCCTGGTGGTGTATTGATTACACATCGGGCTATGATCTGCAGGGTCAGCAGTTCAAATCCACCAGCAGCTCCTAGGGAGAAAGACTACACTTTCTACTCCTGTCAGCAGTTACGGCCTCAGAAACTGTAACTGAGTCAGTTTTGACTAGATGGCAGTGAGTGCGTAAGATAATGTCAAGCCACACTCGGAATGATAAGACCACTATTTAGAAATTTCTTAACGAGATCACTGGTCCACAGACAAAAAAACACATTTGTAATCTGTCAGAGAAGTTCAGGCCTGGGTCTGGTCATTTAACTTACTGGTGTTATGTCGAGGAATGCATTTTCTTTATTGGGCATGCCATGACAGCTCACTAGCTGGCTCTGGCAGCAAGAAGGCATGCAATTAAATTATTGGGGGCTTCTGACCTTGGCAGTTCTGGAGCTCTTATTACTGACTCTAAACTTGAGCTGCACAGCAGACATATCTAAAAGGACTGATTCTAAATACAATCTTCTTGAGTAGAGAAACATAACTCATACCTCAAAGTGCTGTGTAAGAGTAAGGAAAAAACTGCCTTACCATATACTGTGGAAGAGAAAATTATCCATTAATGGTCACAATGAAATATAAATATAACAGATGCTAAAATATGTGACGTGCTCATTATCCCAAGACATCCAGTGATTAACTATGCACATTCTCTTTTGTTATGCAAAACATTCAGTGCTTTATTGAACATTTTAAGGATTCCTAAGCAAGTGAAA